>VWYI01000808.1:4593-39088 GCA_013399455.1 Anthoscopus minutus | reverse complement strand
AGTGTACTATGGATACATAAACCCAGGATGAAACTCCTGGGTGTGCAATACCTTGGGAAGGTATATTACTTTGAAAAGAGCTGCCTAGCAGAAGTGGGGGCAGCAGGCAGAATGGCCACATGTCTGATTTTCTGCCAAAGCAGGGAAATGTTAGAAAGATCACCTGATAGAGAAGGAAATGTATAAAACTGCAGGTAATGACTTCAACTAACCACCCACCTCATAAGGTTTTCTCATGGCTAATCATTCTAGTGTTCAGATGCTCAGAATAGCAATAAATTAGATGGTGGCTTTATCTGACTGTGGCAATTAAGCAATATTATTAACTATCGAGAGACTTGCTTGGCCATTCATTAGCAATCTGGAAGATGGATCTTTCCACAAAATATGAACACCTGCCAAAGCATTGACTTAAATGAATTTTCCCATTAGAAAACTGGTGATCACAGCCTTTTACAATTACAAGTTGTAGTAATTACTTTACAAAGGAAGAAATACAGGACCTACTCTTCCCTGTACTTAGTTAAGTGACGTTAGTCTTACAAAGGTACTTATTCTAATATAAAAACCTTTTAGCAACTGCTGAGCATTTGATTAAAACTACAAGTATTCTGAGCAAAATACACTTTCAGTATTAAAAACACTCTTCCACTATTGCATTTTAGTAGACTTCTAAATGGGTATTGTTTATATAAAGGACTGAACAAGGCTGCAGTGATTCTTGTATCCATAATTCACACCTTACATCTACCTATCACACACATGCTACTTGCTGGTATTTCAGACTCAAAGTGGGACAGGGAAACCATCAGATTTAACTGTCTAGAAATTGTTTCCCTTTGGGAAGTAATCCTGAGCTCCTCAGCACAGTGTCTTCTCGATTCTCCCTTTGCAGTGTGCTCATTCCTCCTTTTTCCCTTTAAGTATTACAGTCCATAGCAGTATTCAAATAATGCACCATCACTTCTCTTCCTGAGAGGTACTTCTTCTAGCTTCTAGTGCTTCACAGAAGATGAATTAGGAATGATAGCAGTTCTCAGCCAAAATGCTTATCCTCAGTGCTGGTACAGTGCCAGTGCTTCTGCCATACTGTTGATAAAGAGGCCTTGAACCAGCATTCAGCAATTTCAAGATGGAGACTCCCACCACACTAAGGACTCCATGGAGCCTGCCTTAATTAAACATTTATTCCTTAGCTTATTTTTGGACAGCCAGTCAGAATTAGAATCCCAAAGGATCAAATCTTGGACACAGGGCTGTAATAGGTGGCGCGCATGAGAACAGTAGCACTGGTCTGGCCAACAACTGTGTCCTGGGCAAGGACAAACACCAACCCATACACTTATTTCTTTTCAAGAGGAAGGAAATTGTTCAGCAGCAGCAATGTTTAGTGTTCCTGCCCATACTTGATCTAATTATCAGGAACCAGCCTATTTGCTCAACAGAAATAATTTCGAAAAACAGAGGAGCATCCTTTTGGAAGCTGATTCACTACATTACTGCTAGTCTGCAAGGTGTGATTGGAAAAAAATGGGCTTAGCTGCATCCCCATTTCAGCAATAGATAGTTCATCATCAAATCAGACTGATGTAACACAAGACCACTGCCTAAGATTGTCAGATGATATGATTACATCTTCCCCTCCCTGCTAAGAAAGGCTTTCCCCACCTTCATCGTCTGGGCCATTCACTGGGAAGAACTTCAGTGGCATAAGCTTATTTCTTTTTCTAAGAATGAAGACAGTTAAGGCTTATGAAATCTCTCCTTTTCCAGGCTCCTTCCCTCCCTATGTTCTAAAAGAAATTAAAAATATATTTAAAAAAAATATCTAGGCCACCGAATTTTCTTGTCTGGCTGAATAATAAAGTCATTTTGAGGGCAAAATGTGAAAAAAACCTTAATATAGCCAGCTGAGAAAGAGAAGAAACCATTTAAATTGAATGTAGTTAACTCCAGTCTCATGAAGATGCCTTTACCATCTCTGCTGACTACCAGCAGCCAATGCTTTTCTGTGTCACTCCATAGGCCACCTGACTGTCAGACTGGTCCATCGTTCTACCCAAACATTAGTCTCATCACCTTTAACCCCAAAGGAGAATGAAATTCCTGGGCAAACTCCTATTTTACATAAGAGGCACTAACAATGCAAATTTATATTTTAAGGTAATTAAGTTAGTGTTTCAGAAAGCATGTCTACAATGGACAGGCTTAAACTTTACAAATGCATCTACTTTCCCCATTTTCAAGTTCTTTAGAAAGAAAGAAGGAGATAAGCCTTTAGATAAATGGAGACATGGCTGAAAGAAGCCTTATGTTTCCATATGAATGTCTTTTTTAAAGCAATTGAAATTTATTTCAGTTTAGTAAAATAACCCCTTTTAAAGAAAGTGATGTTTGTAAGTAAAATCTTAAAGCATTCCATTTCAAATTCTTTCTCTCTTTAAATGCCTTTTTGCTGCACTTTCCCCCTATTACCAAACACAGATAGAAAAACATTTTTTAATCCACCCGTTTCTAGTCTTACTCCACAACCCTAGTCATCAGCCAATTTTTAAGGTCCCAGAAGATCATAATAGTAGACACAGAAAACCTTCACTTTCCTGAGAGAAAAAATGAGCAAAAGCAGCTGTTGAAATCTTACAAAATTAAAAACAGTTTTATTTTCAAATACAGAATTAAAAAGTAAAAGGAACTGTAATATAAAGACAAGATGGATTCTAAATGCAATGCGTTTCTATTTTCTAAGAATGTGCCTTTTTATAGCTAGCATGAGCAATGAAAGCACTTCCTTTTGACATGCTCAAATACACAAACTGTTTGTTTTCTTTTTTTAAACATAAGTTCCAATGCCTGGAGGCGAGAAAAGTTCAGAGCTGCTACATAAGGCCCAGAAAGTAATTCTTCCTCTTACTGATATCATAACTACATTTTCTCCATTAGGATACATTCCCACAGCCAAAGTGAACAAACAAGTAAAAGAGGCATATCCCCAAATAAATGATTGGCTGTGCGGTCATGAAAGAGAAACCTTTTGGTTGCTTCCCAGTCTCTTACTGCAGGAGAACTGGAGTCCCACACCTCCCTTAGGAGGTCACCCTGCAAAAATAAATCACATTTTTACAATAACTGTCCAAAGCCACAACATGTGAGAGCTCCCTGTCCTGAGATATTGGGACATATTCAGTCACAAATGACAGTCTAGTAAATAAAACCCCTACAGCAAAACACCACATCTCAAATTCCAGATTCTACATTAGTCTCCAATGTTGTGACTGCCCACAACTGCAAAGTATGATAGACTTTATTTCAAAGCTTCCCCAGCAGTGTGGAATGTCTAAGACAACAGGTAGAATTAAGATGCCCTATGGTACTATGACTCCACAGCAGTAGGGCAACATCTGAAGATCAGGGAGATGCAACCACAACAGTAAGGGAACAAAAAGAAGAATTATATGGGAATTCAAGGAAACAAAGAGAGGTCAAGATTTCCTGAAGGAATAGGATGGAGACAGAAAAAATAAAGAAGCAACAGTAACAAAATAAAACAGCTTCTGAAAATAGAAAGATAAGCCAAACTCAAAGCAAGATCTTTTTAAAGACCAAACACCTAAAGGTGATGAATTCCAAGGACATTCATGTCAAACCAAGGCAATTGAGAGGAAATGAGGTGTGAGAAACAGGGATCCTTTGAAAACATTCTTCCATGTGATTGCTGGTGAGGTCATGAATATAAGAAATTCTAATGATTTGAGTAAGAACATCTGAGACAGTCAGTAGACATGAAGTTATTAGAGCCCCCAGCACTTACTTGGCACAGTCAGCCCCTAACACAGATCCTAAACTGTTCATTCAGTGCTTCTTCCTAACTCTTGGACTGTTTGTTGAGATTCCTTTGAAGAACTTTTTTCCCCATTGACATAAAGTATCTCATGATTTTCACAGTCAAACTTCTCAAAGAATAAAAAATTTTACAAAATTATTACTACATGTCTGTTCACATAAATCATGTACACTGAACCACATGAATACTGTCTGCTGGAAAAAGTTAATCTGATTTGCATTTTTGCTCAAGCCCGAACAGATTTTGTAATGCAGCTTAATATCTATTTCTTTATATAATTCAAGAGATTATTTTATCAAGCCATAGACTTCTTGCTAAACTAAACATACTAATTATGTTTCCTTTTTAAGGAATGTATTACCCAGCAAATGGTTATCAGCATGGGTAAACACAATGCAGTTGAGATGGTTATTTAAAATTAATAAAGCCTTCTAAGAGCAACTATGCTGCTTCTTATGTGCATAGGAAATGGAAATGCTCCAATTTTGAGATGTCATTCCTAAAAAAGAATATTAAGAAATACAAAATTTTAGCACTTTTGTTCATGCCTCATTAAACCACAATGTTAACATCAAGCACTGTAGAATCATGGGAAAAGCAGAAAAGAAAAATCTTGTTTCCAAATTTACAAGAATAAGGCTTTCTTAAATTGTGGAATTTCTTTTGTTTGTTTTTGACTTCCAGTGTCTAGCACCCTCAGTTCATGATTTAGTCTTTCTTTCTAACATATAATATTTTCTCAAAGAACCTCTCATTCTTACATGCAGTAATTAAAAATATGGATTCTGTTTTCTGATACATATAATGGGTTGGAGTCCTGGGGTTTTCCTGGCAAGTGACAGATGGAAACATCAGAAATAAAAAGCCTTCCTCTTATCAGTGGTATTACAAATTTAATGACTTTCAGAGCCAGCTGGAAATAGGTTTCTTAATGTATCCTGGAAGGTCTCCTGTACACCTGACCTTGCAACACCATTCAAACTATCTGTAAGAAACGCATGTTTTCACGAGCTTCGCTTTTGAATCTCAGAGGAACACACTGGCATCTATGACAAAGCAGGTAACTGGTAAGTGCTTAGACCAAGATGTGAAAATAGACATCTGTTTGCACAAATGTTTTGCTCCATGATTACTCTTCGAGATTTTTTTTAACACATCTCATTTTACTCCATGCAAAAAGCCATTGGCCACAGAAAATCAATAAACTCTTTGAATACTTTTGGGCATTATAACTCAGGCATCTACATTATACAAAGAGCAGCTAACCTTCCTGCTAGACATTGCCATCTCCACCTAACTCCTGAAAGAACTCTAAAGCTTAAAAAAATCCTCTTTTCTTTTAATCATCATTGAGAACTGGATGCAGAGATTTGGGTGACCATACACATCTTGAACAGTTAAATGAAACAAAGTAATAAATTGTTGTTCTCCTAGATTGATATCCTTTTCTCCTGTGTTCTAATCACCACAGGTCTCTGGATTAAAGGAAAAAAATCTGTATGTCTCCTGCAAAAACTGAGAAACAGAAGAATTCTGTGCTGAGGATTTGTGAAGTTGGCATAGTTCTACTGTGATGACTTCTTAAATAAAATCTTATTGAAAAAGCAGCTCATATAATTCTGACCCTCAGCATGCTGATGAAAGAGCAAGAAACTCTCAGGAGAACTGCAGAAACACCCGGACATTAAGAGAGCAGCAGAGCTCTCAAAGCAAGTTGTCAGTGTGACCTTACTGCAAAGAGGATGTGTGTTAGGTGCAAACAGAGCTTCACTGCTCTACAGCTCATGAATTTGTAGGAAGAGGTAAAAACAATGCTCTGTGCACACCCAGAGTAAATTTGAAGAGGCCAAAGATACCTGCCTTGGATTTGGCACATCATAAATAATTGTGCAAATAAAAATAGTAATTCCTGGATTATTATTAATGAAACTTGAACGTGTTTAAATTCCAAATAAAAACAGGCAGATGCAAGCATAGTAGTAGAATGCCACAGCAAACTGCCTAACTGTTCAGCAGGTTATGCAAAAAAACAAATAAATAAACAAAAAAAACCTTTCCGTGAAGGATACAGAATTCATTTTTTGGGAAAAAAGCCACCCCATCAGAAAAGTAAGTCACTGTATGAGGGGGAAGAGAACAAGGATATACAGTGCAATCTGGCAAAAAAAAAGATGAAATAACAATACAGAAATGATTCTGTGATAAAATATTCACTCACAGCCTGATACATTTTGAGAGCTGTACCTCTACTTGCCATGAACTAGTTTGTTAAAGCCAGTCTTAACCCTCATTTGGGCTTTGTTCACTCAGACTGCTTTTACAAAAGGGAGCCTGCCCCAAATAGGGAGTGCTGCATAATGAGACACAAAGATCCAGGAGATAAGAGTTATACATAACTAGTAAAGAATATAGTTTGAAAACACCACTTAGCTCATTCATAAATTATTAATTTCTTAAGGCTTATTATTCTCAGCTTGCAAATGGGAAAGAAAGAGACCGTTCATGGCCACACCACAGGGAAAGCATTTACCCCCCATTACGTTCTCTAAACCCAAGCTTAATTACCCCTCAGGTACTTACACTCATGCTACCAAGAAATCTTGTGACACAGGGCAGCTGAAATCTTGTTAATAATTCATCAGTAGAAACCCAAACAAGTCTTCCAGAGACAAAGCAATGCTATTGCTATTTTCTAATCACTTTAGCAACACTATTCCTACACCTCAAAATAAATGAAAGAGAACTTAGATGATTGTGTCAGAATAGGATGAGGAGTTTTTCTGACATTTCCTGCCTTTCACATGCTGGAATTTCCTTCAAATAGGATGGATTTCCAGACAAATGTTTGTGCTTCTCACACAGAGATTTTGCAGGGTACTTTCTCATGTTACTGTTTTTCACCTGTTCTCTGTACCTAAGCTCTTGCTATTGCAGGAGTCTAAGTTAATCTTGTTCTACCTGTACTTCTTACACCATATAAGGGATTCTGTTACTTGCTGTGACACAACCACAGATGGGTTAGAGGGAGACTCCACAGTGCTGGGCTACCTATCAGGAGCTTCCCAGTAGCCTTTCTATGGAAGGAAAAACTACTTTTACCAGTTCAGACACTATCTGATGGCCATTCATGGGAGATCCAGCTCTACAAGCTCTTATACCTGTAAGTTATATGCCTGTGAGCAGCTTCAGAAGATCAATTAGCCCAAACTAGTGTCAGCAGCACTGGGCCCTCAACCTAATTCTCATTATTTCTTAGTTGGCTTCTGAAATGTTCTTAGAAACCATGGGTTTATACCATTTCAGAAAGATGCCAAATCTTATCAGAATACACCAAAATAAATTTAAACTAGAATCCAAAGTAATTGCTAGCAAGTCTTTTAAACTCACTTTTACTTGTAATAACACACAGCTTTCAAAATACAGCCATTAGGAATCACATTCTTCCATTTACATCCCAAACAACCACTTGCTTAAAGTTTTTTCCCCATAAATCAAAATTCACCACCAAGAACAACTGTGTCAACACTGCAAGGAAATTTGTTTGCTGTGTTAAATTGAGCTTCAAAAGCATGAACTGAACATACATTTTTGATCACAAGTAATGGCTCTTCTTATATCCATTCAAAGTGTTTACCTTATTACAGCTTATTATAAATGTACTGTCTAAAATGCAGCAGCATGACTGTTCCATTTCCAGGCCCTAATTTTATGATAATCATATGTAATATATTCATAAGTCTACTTCACTGCCTAACAAAGCTCAAACTGGTTCCTTAGCAGATCTGCTTCCCCCATGGTTCAAATTTCTTTGCCCCTGAACGTTACTGAAAAACAACATTAAGAAAGATATAATCACAATTTTACTTTGTATTTTGCACTATAGTAGGCAAACAAAGGAATATATCCTTGGAGGCTGAATTCAGCATACCGATTTTATCAAATACTGGTATCTAAGTGATATGTAAATTATTAAACATGCTATGCAAGCATTATTAGAAAAATGGGGGTAGGGAGCAAGATTATAAATTTATAAATGTTTTCAACATCTAGAAACCCTATTAATACTTGAAAACGTTGAGATTGTACAGAGAGAATGTGCAGATAAACTAAGACCAGAAATAGCACACAAGCTTTAATCTCCCATATTTAATATGTGTTTTGGTTATTGCCTAGAACATATTTATAAAAAATAGTAACTTTTTTCCTTCATAAATTTCAGAGGCAATTCCTAGTTACTCACAAATCTGTCACTAGAACATAGGGAGATTTACAGAACTTGTAGGAAATAGAAATTCTTTTGATCCCCATCTACTCAATTAGTCTGAATGATTTGTCATTAGCCAAGTCTCCTAAGAACCAAAGGGAGAGGACAGGGACAGCTCAGTCTTGCTCATTGTAGCTTTTGCACGGTACCTGTAATGATTTTTTTAGAAGAATGTCAGATCCTAAAATCAGAAAAGTCTTTTATAGCAGAATAACATCTTGTTTTCTAATGAAATTTTCAGGTTTTGTATTATATATTGTGCTGGTTTCAGCTGGAGTAGCATTAATTTTCTTCACAGTGGCTGGTACAGGGCTGTGTTTTGGATTTGTGCTGAACACAGGGTTGATGATATAGATATGTTTTTGTTATTGCTGAGCAGGGCATTTTCTGCTTCTCCTGCTGCCAGGCTGGTGGGGAGGCTGGGGGAGCTTGGGAGGAGATGCAGCTGGGACAGGCAACCCCAGCAGACCAAAGGGACTTTCCAGACCATGGAACATCATGTTCAGTATACAAGGCAAGGGAAGAAGGAGGGATGGGAGGATGTTTGCAGTGATGGCAGTTGTGTTCCCAAATCACCGTGAGGTGTGATGGGCCCTGCTCTCCTGGGGATGGCTGAACACCCACCTGCCCATGGGAAGCTGTGAATTCATTCCTTGCTTTGCTTATGTGTGTGGTTTTTGCTCTCCCTTTAAAATGTCTTTATTTCAACTCATGAGTTTTCTACCTTTAACTTTCCTATTCTTTCCCAAGCTCTGCTGCTGGGGGAGTGAGTGAGTGGTTAAATGGGGCTTGGCTGCTGGATGGACTTAAACCATGACAATAATAAAGCACAAACTTTTATTTTTGAATATATGAGTAGTTGAAGAAGTCAAACTACAATGGTTTTTAAAATCCTGCCATTTTTAGGGGGCATTCTTACACCTGATTGCTGAGGTTGGACTTCACAACCCTGCAGACTCCACCTTTATTTCTGCAAATGAGTTTTAATGGGATGAGTTTTAGGTGACTGTTAGAACCACTTGAATGAGGAAGCTGATAAATGCCTTGATTAAACACTGCAATAATGTACAACACGAAGCCAGGAGGAGCCAAACAACGATAACAACAACAAAAATAATCTCAGTAGTGCTATGACATCAAAATAATAAAGCAAAGATGTGCTGGGAAAGAAGCTGTAAAAGTCATGTTAGGGATTTTTCATCCTTCTAACATTTCAATTAGAAGGAAAATAATCTTTTTTTTCCCATTACAGATAATACACCACAACAAAAAGATTAATAGCTGCTGACTTAACGCAGACTTTCAAAAATTAGCTTTGATCAAAGGAAGTGCAGTAGTGAAAGTCAACTGCCCTAACCCACTTCTCATCTGCCTTTATAGCATTGAGCTGGCATGAACTCCCTCCCCTTTCCTGAATGGTTTTCTTTAAACTTCAAAGCCTAACTGGCTTTGAGGCTTAAGACACAGAAAGCTTTTTCCTCCTTCTTCAAAAGCAATTAATGACATGATGTATAATCTGACCTACAATCTAGTATCTAAGCACACAGGTCTTCTTGATCATTGTGGAGCTATAGAATGCAAGGGGCTCGACAGAGAAGTTAATCGTGGCTCAGTAACAGCAAATGGTTTTAGGGTGCCTGCCAGCTGATGAGGTCAGTCTGCTGAAAGAAAGGTAAGCAAGGGCTAATCTATCAATGGCACAAATTTGTCGATAAATGAAGCTATAGAGGGATTCTTATTGCTTTAACTTTCATTGCAAGCTCCTCTTTCCTTTCCATGCCTCGTTATTAATGAGTCTGCAGTTTGGAAGCCAGATTTCCCAGGACACCATGGTAATGGATGTGGGGTGGGGCAACACTGCAACAACTGCAGCAATCACAAGGCAGAGGAATGGACAAGATTCATAGATTCATGGACTTTCAAGAGTCACAAGTGGCTACAAAAGATATAATGGGTTTTGCAAGATGTGGTCTGAGAAACCTATAAACTTCCTGGTCTGTTTGGGCAACAGTGTATTTGAGTTTTTATTTTACTATTAGCTAAAAGGGATTGCAACTTTGAATGGTGAGTGCTGACAACAGGAAATAATTAATGGTTTAATAGCTGGTCCTGCCAAAGCCCTGCAAGATAGGAAACCTAGGAAAGCCCACTGTACACGAGCACACTTTTCATGGCTTTGTCCTTACACTCTGTTATTATATGTGGAATCAACAACAAAGTAAATGAGCAACAACATTTAGTCTTCATTCTTATTTCCTCAAATAACTTTACCCACCTGGTCTGCAAAATCTAAGGCAAGCTAAGCCAAGGAAAGTCTCTTGAGTTTTCTAACCATAAAATATTTCCAGAAAATCCTTGTCACAAAGCGGTTTCCTGCAAAGACCTCTGCATGGGCCAATTCTTAAATGCCCCAGAATTCTGAGCCAAATTTGAGTGCTCTGCTCAAGTGCTACACTTGTGTTTGAGCTGCTGTCCTCCCCTACCCAAGGCCCAGGACCAAAACACCTTTATTTCCCTAACAAATATGGCTAAAACCACTTGGTTTGCTTTTCACATGATGTAATAGTATTTCAAGTAACATCATAAGCCCTTTCTGGAGACAGCCAGTGACACTAACAATTCCATCCAGGAAAAATTAAATTCTTAAAGGCTCTTCCCTAGAAGAACAGAGATAAGAAAAACAACATAACAGCAATGGCAACACTGTAAACCTATTATCCAATAATCTCAAAGTATATTCTCATATACTTGTCATGTGTATAAGTAACTTGTAATGTTTAACTCATTTCATTAGCATGCTTTAAATAAATAAAGCAGCTGTATGTACACAATTCTGCAGTTGAGAAGTCCAAGGTAAAAGGGAGTTGATTTGTCAGGCAAGAGTGTGCACGGTGGGGAAATTAAAAGTAAAAGCCTTGGTTTGTAGTTTCCTGCTATAACTACTAGCACTAATTACTAATTAGTTAGTACAGATTTTTCCTTAAAAGTTCTGAATGAAATATTAACAAGGTAGTAATTAAGTAATTCAAGGTCTGCTTGCTTTAGTGTTTGCATTAGCATTAACTTTAGTATTGCAAATCCAAAACCTGACTCACTGATCTATAAACGTCCTTTTAAATTAATCAGAGATGTCCTTTGCTTTCCTTCTGTTAAATTGTTCTGAAATCCCTCTGTATGCATTAATGGTATCCAAAATGTAACAGGTGGAAAGAGAATGTAATGACCTAGTAAAATGCAGTCATTTTACCTCGCATTATTTTCTAATAGAACAAAAACATTTTTGTCTCTAATCCTGCTTTTGCATATTCCTTTACATTGCTTCTACTACGGACCAGCCTCTTCCCTACACCCCAGAAAGGTTTAAAACAAATGCTACAAATGTAGTTAATCTGCTCCTGCAAGGATCACCAATCAAGCATGGCTAACCATGACCCACTAACGAAATGAAGCAGAAGCTGGGTCACACTTGTGTGTATTGCTGTTAAATCACACCTGGGTAGGTTAAGGTACAACACTAATGGGGCATTTTATTTCTTGTGTGGTTTAGCAGGAACACGCAGGGAATGGGCAGCTCCTCAAGGCAGTGAGGACCACGTTCAGTATTAACCACCTCTGCAAGGTTCAAGAGCTCTGTTTGGCTGGAACCTCACTGCCTCCCACTTAAAGCTAGGTCAGGGTCTTGGCTGACCCAGGGAGAGTCCATGGATGACTTCTGCACAGTTAAGTGAGACAACTGTCTTCCAGCAGACCCCAGGTTATTAATTCTCTTCTGAAACAATGCTGACTTCACTACTTCATGCACTAAAAATAGAGAAAAATCTCATATCATTGCTGGTACAGAATCCAGCACAGAATCTCATGAATCTACCACTGAGAACATGTTCAAATATTTTTTATTACAACACATTAAGCTAAAATCAATAGATTCATTTACTGAAATGAATTTAGTACTTCAGCTAACCAAGGGAAAGTAACACTTTTTAAAAAGAAGTGACATTTCATTATAGCATTTGGCTGTAAACTCAGTGGCAGAAATGTTTCTGTATACCAATTAAACAGTAACTCACTGAAGTTAGTAACATAAAAAGCAATAGTGTGTATTTCCAGTTCCTTTCCCAGTAAATGAAAACATACATAGTTCTCAGCAATACAAATAAAGTCTCTGCACAATGGTTCTAACAATGCTGCCACATCTATGATCTTTTCTAATATTTCTGAACTATTTTTCCCAAAGATGTAATATGCTATTGTCTCTACAATCAACCTTTTTTTTCATTTGGAGAGAAGCAGAAGTGGCATTTTGAAAACTTCAATCTGCAGAAATATAATAGCACCACTGAGTTCTGTTGTTCTTCACTTTTATTCTCACTTCATGCTAGAAAGATAAAACTGCAGTGGCTTTACGACTGTCAAATAAAAAGTAAATGAATAATGGTTTTGTTGACTAATACATAATAAGATACTGCATTACTATTAGTCAATTGAGTTTTAATATATATTTCTCTCTCAAATGTCAAACTTTACCAATACTATAATCATTCTGTAAAACTGCCAAGGAAAAGTATGTGTGACCCAAAAATGCAATTAGAACTGTGAAACCAAATTTGATGAAGAAATCATTTAAATATTTTACTGTAAATTACATAAATAGAGAAACAAATTAAGAATTCAAAAATAAATAATCATACCTGATTTACTGCCTATGTACAGCTTCATTTTCCCTTAGGATTACTGCTTTGTAGATATCAAGGACATTTTTTGAATTGTACAGGTGCTGTTTATAATTTCCTTGGGTAGCTTAGCATCCTGCTACTTTTACTAGTATGAAATCTCATCTTCTTGCCTCCAGGCCAGTCTTTCATGAGCATAATCTAGTTTAGATTAGATAGTTCACATCTTCCTCCTTATTTGCTAACCATTTCGAAGATCCACCAACTTTCTCATCAGAGCTCTAACAGACCCTAAGCTTGCAGGACTTACCTGGTTTTGAAGACTTTTTTTTAGGATAGAAATGGAGGAAAAAATGGATATCCGAAAATCAGTTTCCAGTAGCTGAAGTGACAGTTAAGCTACAGGACCTGTCTGTGGGGAACACTACACTGGAAATGCTCACTTCCAGGGAAAACAGCTGTACAATAAGAATGTGGTTTTACTCCAGTCTTTAATCTCAGAAAAATCCAGACAGAAAGGCAAAATGAGTACTTGCACCATTGCATTAGTTACTTAAAATTTAGGAGCTAGTTTCTGTAAGTAATCCACAGAGATTGGCACCTCTAGAAATTAATGTGAAAGATTCAGGGAGGCAACCATCAGGTGCTTTTCTTAGAGGATCCCTGCCTTACCCTTGGATTCAACTGGCTTCCACCACCTATACAAGGACCCTGCAGGGTCCATGGTAGCTGAAATTAGATCATGTGACCATCTCTATGAGTATTCTAATTAGACAGGATATTATCTACAACCCTGTTTCCTTTCAAAGCTGATATCCTGCATAATTATCTCATTTGATATTTCTTCTACCTTCTGTGTTATTGTTTGCAATTCTATTCTTTTTCATTTATCTAAATTTAATCTGCATTTGCCTTTTACTAGCCCTAAACCAGCACACTACTTCTCAATATGATAATTTTTGCCATCAACTGCTTTTTTCCAATGTTATCAGTATCTGACATTTAAAATATTTCTCATTCATGATATTCACTATTCATTTTATATATTATAAAGAAAGGTTTCAGAAACAATTTCCTAGTCAAAGAATTTCCCTATTATACCATCTCTCACCCTTTGCAACTTCAACATCTTGATTTATTCATGAGTAATTTATTTTAAAGACATTATCATCTGCATTTCGCAAAGGTACTACAAGTTCAAGCTCATTTATCAAGTTCAACCTCATTTGTTCAGTTCAGATTCAAAATAATTCACCTCTAAAAAGCTTAATAAATTTAGATACTCTCTGCCTATAAACTGCACAGTAACAATTTGCTTTCTTTTCCCTTGTCAAGCCTGATCTTGGCTGATGTTCTCATTCTTTAAAACAATAAACAACTAAGAAATAGTTAAAAAATGCTTAAAACATCTTTCGTTGCCCCTTTCAATTAGAATTAATTTCTATTAGGGTCTGATATTTATAATTTTACTTAAAATATATTTTATTTATTCTTTCTCTTTGACTTTTATCCATCCCTCTGCTTTTATTTCACTTGCCTCCACTACCAACAAAAGCTGCTAATAGAGAAAAAAAAGAACTTATTTCAAAAATCTGAACAGTTTAATAAAGAACAAACATGGTACACAATGAGTACTTTCTGATGGAAACAATAAAGACACACAAATTTAAGACACTACCTCTGAGAAGACAATTATCTACAATAAGTTTTTTTAATTGTCTAAAACTTCAAGAAACTTGAGCACACTGCCATACTGAGTATTATATTCTAGTCAAAAGAAAATGCAAATGCAATCACACTTATGGAAACTAAGTGTGGGGATGTCTACATCAAAGGAAAAACCAGTCCCTACTGCCACTCAGTCAAGCATAGGAGCTGGCCTCATAAACAGCTGTTTTCATCAAGGTATCTTCAATTATTCAGAACAAATTACACTCTCTATGTGCAGAGGCACACCCAAACCAGGTCTGACAATGCAGTTATAACTGAAGAACAGCTGCAGCAACAAATTACCATGTTCAAGAGCCTAAAATCATCGTGGACAAATCATTCTCTCTGCAGATGATTTTTGTAAAATATAAGAAAGCAAAACAAAGATGCTGCCAACCCCAAATCACCCATGTATGGGAGCCAGAACACTCTCAGACACTGAGGCTTGTGGAAGAACAATGTGACAAAGAAGACAAGGACAATAGCAAAGCACAACTTGCACTACAGTACAAGAAAACTGGCAGTTTTGCAATGACCCAATGAGTTATTCCACTGTGACAAGTATGAAGGCTCAATGCAAAGCAGATGAGAAATATCTGCAGTATCTGTGCCCATCTACTGCTTAAAACCTTTCATTTCCAGGATCTTTCTCAGCAATTTTTAGTTGGTAGTGAGCAATAACTTTATGGTTCAGAAACAGAGCTTAAGTCTTTTGTTTTGCCATCTTTTCAAAGTGGAAAATAAATGGTCTATTAATGTATTATAATGAGACATAATCTGCATGTCCTAATGCTCACATTTATCATAGTATGTTTCCATACCACTGGGCATATGAAAGCCACTATAAGAACAATCTGCTTACCACGCTGAAAATCCAGTTTTCTGTATGACTGTACCTCTCAGAATGGTATCTATAGGGGGTCAGTGGTAAATACTTGGAAAATTACTAGTAAGGTAAGAAAGCAAATGAATTCAAGAAGAAGGAATGCTGAGACATTAAAAAAAAAGAGAAAGAAAATAAAGAAAACTAAAGTCTCATGGTAGATACATTAGCTACTACTGGTTTCAAATCTCGTTACTTATCAAATGAAAGGAAACTCCAAATCAAACATCTCAAATGTGATAAAAAACTTGCTTTTTGGCTTAATCTTGTGGGTTAGTATGACAGAAGTACCCCAACCAAAGCAAATGAAGAAGAAAATACTAATGGTCTCAGGGATTAATTCTGGAGGCTTTTCCCATGGGTCAGTGTTGCTGCTGGAACAGAGGCCACAGACAAGACTCTAGGGGAAGGGAAAGTATGAATGTTAGATAGCATGACTGTGACCTCCCAGCATACATGCAAGTGTTCTTTCCTCAGGTATCCTGTATTGTAATGCTGTTACACACCCTCTTCCCTTACTAATGCACAACAGTTACACACCATTTCACATATTTACAAAGTCTCTTGGCTCATTTACATTCATCAGCTGCTCACGGGTTGCTCTTCCTCCAGCCTGTTACTCCTGATCTTTGCTACTAATCTTGCTACTGCTGCCACTTCCAATTTATTTTCTTTGCTATATTTCTTTTAAAATTAGTTATACGGCTCTGAACAATCTATAAACTTCTTGAGTTTTAGAGATATTCCTGAGAACAACAGCTTCTCTCAGCTCCAGTCAGACTTTAAAATTTTTAAATTAAGCCAGAGATGCTTTATTTTCAACATATACCGCATACTCCATTAAAAAATCCATACTGTGCCATTACGGGAAAACAGCTGCAGAATGACTTCAAAGTAAAACACCCATCTTTATTCTTCCAAATAAACATTTCAGTGAAGAAAACACAGCACGTTCTTTGAAAGAGGACCACAGGATCTCTGGAATATAATGCAATTCTACCGCTTAATGGAAAAATGTTGCATCTTTTTGTATTTTTTGTATGATGAGAAAAACACTTTCAAGGTAAACATTTAAAAAGAAAAATGCCAGTATACTAAGAATGGAAGCACTGAAAGCCTTGTATAATGCAAGCTGTGGTCACAGCCATCGGAAAAGGTAAGGAAGAACTTACAGCAATACTGTATGCTCATCTTACAGACTGAAATAAAGCTCTATTCAATCAGAAACAGCAGAGGTTCATAAAATAATATGTCCTTATGAACTAGTTAAGTTTCGCAGAGGTGATTGCTTATACTCCAAAATGTCACAGAACCTGAAAATTTCAGGTCAGAAGGGACATCCAGCCAACACCCAATCCAGCCTTCCTAGATGTTCTAGGCTGGTTAACTTCAAAGACAAGTCACAGGGTCTCTTCCAGTTAAATTCTGAAAATCTCCACAGACAGAAATTTTAGTGTCTTCAGGAAATCTGCTGCTGTGCCCAACCAATCTCCATGCAAAATTTTTCTTACATTTAATTGGAATTTTCCTGCTTGTCCTTCCCCAGGCATCTCTGAGAAGCATGTGACTTTCTTTATTTCTGCAGTCTCACTTTAGATGATGGAGGATTGCAATTCTCCTTTATCCTTCTCTTCTAAACAAACCCTATTTCTTTAACCTCTCCACACAGGCCACATGCTCTTCCCTTTGCCATGACCCCCACAGGGGTCACTCCAAAGGGGTGGCTTTTCATGCCCCAGGGAGCCCAGAAGTGTGCACAGTTACCTCAGACGTCTCTCAGAAACGCTTGAGCAGAGAACAGGGACCTTCCTCGACCTGCTGGCAATGCCATGGCTAAGACAACCTAAGGTGTGGCTGGCCATTCCCAGAGCCAGGACACACAGCTGGCTCAGCTCAGCTTGTGGCCACTGGGACCTTTGGGTGCTGCTCTGCAGAGCTGCTGTGCAGCCACTCAAAGGCTCCAGCTCACTCTGCCCCTGATGCACAACTCTGAATTTACTGCTCCTGAACTTGTCAAGGCTCCTTTCTCAGCACTTGTTCTTCTAAGCTTTTTGAGAAATGAGGTATGCTCATACTGTTTTTGTCTTGCTAAGATGCATCTCTGTAAGCCCAGGAAATGGAAGGCTTGAAAAAACTGCAATCCATTCATTTTTACAATACTCACAAAAAGAATTTGAAGGCTTCTTTTTTCTCTACACAGTTAATATAGAGGTAAATAGAAAACAAAAAATGTCCAATAAATTAAGATCTACAATCAATTAACTATTATTTTAACCTTTCCAGAAGGCTTAATTCACCCATGCTTGCCAAGAACAGACTTGGATTTCTTTTCAAAAAAACCTACTAGGTTCTGAAATAACAAAACCCCCAAAAACTCAACAAAAAACTCAACAAAAAACCCCAAAGAAAATCATATTGCTAAACAAAAACTCAATTTTCTATCTTTTTGGCAGCAACAAGAGAAAACTGCAGAGGTAATATTCCTAATTCTGTGGACTTCTATGGAACACTGCATGCTTTACAGAGAACCAGTTTTTAAACTTAATTCATAGCTATAATCATGACAAAAAAGCAAAATGGGGACTGATCCATAAGAAGAGATTGAATTTATAAATTATAGCTCGTTAACATTTTGTTCTTAAAGCCAGAAATTGTGACAGCATACAAAATCACCGGTTCAGCTTTTGTACTGCTAATGCAGATTTTCTAGTTATTCTCTTTCTGTTTACATCATCAGTTCTAAGGCTAAATTTCTTTTAAAGTACTTTATTTTTGCTCTTTAATATTCTTTACAGAGAATAAATATGTCCACTGTATGCTGGCTTTTACTGTAATATAAATGCAAATATATAATATATTACTATTTATTTATATTATTGGTGTCTAAAAATCCCAGGCAAGACTGAGAGCTCTAATATTCCAGGATCTGTAGAAACAGACAAGCAGTCAGGACCTTTTGCCCTTAAGAGAAGCAAGTATGATTGAGATAATGTGCAAAAAACAATGTCAAGATGCAGAGAAAGGTAAGGAAGAATTCATGGGATAAAGAATTAAACCCTGTGCTTTTTTCCTTTCCTAATTAATTCTCAAAGTAATGGCTCAAAACTGCCCTTTTTTTCAAAAGGAGCTAAATTTTCTACCTTTAATGGACATATAATTTAGGAATGAGCAGTTGGTGATTTTTTGCTAGCACCTTACACTTTCTAACTTGCAGTTTGCTCAGTAAATTCTCCCTAGCACCTCCCCCACCTTCTTTACAAGATATCAACTGTGTGGGTAAGGCAGAAACTCCCATGGATTCTGTTATAGCTTGCATGAATTCGGAATTTAGTTATTGAATGTGTTCAGATTATTGTTTAGGACACAAAAAAGGCATCTTGAGCTTGAGTTAGAAGATTCTCAGATGTCTAAGCACTCCAGGTTCCAGAAAGTTCACTCCCAAGTCCTAGGGTATCCTGCCTAAGGTTAAAACTGTCTTGCTACTGGGAATTATTAACTTTAATGTAAAACCTTTCAGCATTCCTGCCAAAGGCAAACACAGTCCACAACTCTATGCCAGGTAACTTTTCATGTATTTCAGAGAACCCTGAAGATAAAAAAAAAAAGAAAGATGTTGAATTTGACTCAGTACTGTGGAATGATGTGGAAATAGGGTAGAAGAAAGAAATGAGTGGAAAAGGACAAGTTCAGGCTACAGAAGGCATTATCTCAGCATTGTATGACTTCCCATGAGGAGGCTGTACATTTTGTACCAATAAACATTAGGAAAAAATCCTAAATTCCCATTATATTGAGAAATATGTTTTGAAATATTATCTCTCCATCAGCCCTATTTTTAAAAGTTTTGGTGCTAAAACTGTTTCCATGTGTTGACTTCTGCACGACACAAAAGTATATGTGGTTACCACAACAGACAGAATAATAAAAACAAAGAAAAGGATTTCTTTACATAGTTTCTCAACAGCCCAGTACTAGCAATTCCAATGATGCCCAGTACAGGTTCTATGAGTAGGAAGAGGATATGAAAAGCCTGCTCTAACATCACACAAAACTGTATAAACATAAGAACCACCCACCAGTAGAAGTATATATAATTAATGTTGATTAATTAATTAATCATTAAATTAATTAATTAATTAAACATTAATTAATGTTTGTCCTAAAGATGCAGTCTGAACTTCAGCAGAGGTAGATTATACAGCTTTATGTTGTAGTGAGGTTTTTTGTTAATTTTTGTTATTTTCCAGGTTAATGGTTTAGTCCTAGCCTGTATCCTCCTACTATCCCACCGTCAATCTGTCTGATGCCTGACCCTTGCTCTAACAAGCCCCTTGTCAATCTTCCCTTGTGCCAACCCCCTGCTCGAAAATTCCCTTTGGAAATACCCTAAAACTCAACATTCTATGAGTCCATGTGACCTATTCCCTTCCCTCTGCTTTCCCCTTTGGATTATGCTTTTGTGAACCCCACTTTTACCCCTCCCTAGGGTACCCCCAATTGGTTCAAGACTGGGTACCCCGCCTTGGACCTCCTCCATTCTTAGGCTGCCGCAAGTCCTGCATTTTCACCTGTTGCTGTTCCCATGGGTTCCACCTGAAGAAATAAAGCCACTTAAAAGGCCTCCCTCTCATCTTTGCCTCTTCAGAGCACAGAACAACAGCCAAAAAGGCCATAGAGCAATTGCCTGCTCTAGCTGCACCTTTGGATCCTCCCCACTCACAGGGGGTGTCCTCCTCACGGCACACAGCCCGGGTGCTTGAGCTGTCAAGAGCTCCAGCTGACTGCACAGCTTTATCCTCATTCTGTGTGTTTTAATTTAGAGTGACTGTGTTTAATGAAATGTAGGGACTCAGATTACCTGGATTTATCTTCTCACACAATCACCAAATCATGTAATGATCACATTCCTTCTCAACATTGTCAAGGTATTTGTTCCTAGTGGAAGTTGGATCTGTAGCTCTCAAAGCATTCTTCAGCTTTCAGAATAAAATTATTTCTGTCCAGGATAAGCCATTTGCTGTCCTATCATTACCTTCCTAGCTAAAAATAATCTTCTCCCATTTTTCTTTCCCTCACTGTTCATGCTAACTCTGCTAATAAGAAGATGAAACAATCATTCTCTGACACTATCTTGCTAAGCTAACGAAGGTTACAAGCATTTGTCTTTAATTTGACAAGCCTCTGCTCTATCCAGCGATGTCTCTTTCAGTTTGAAATTACATGTCTTCAATGTGAACAATCAGAACCAAACACTTACAGATAAATCTGTATGTCTGTTTTCTCAGGAACATCTCAGTTCAGAGATTCTAAGGCTGTACCATCTTCAAGCTGAAGACATGATTCCTCTAGGTCATATTCTATGGCATTTCATATCACATAAAACACCATAAAAGCACAAAACAGTAGAATGGAGAGATAGGCTACAAAAACAAAATTCAGGTTACAACTTGACCATGATAAATGAGAAATTCTTTTGCTCTACTATTTGCTCTGGTAGTGAACTCAAAAACCCCTGTGATTATGTATGGAAGTCCAGTGAGCAGAGCATCATAAAATTAAGATACAAATATACTCTTAGTGGTTGTCGCACCTTTCAAAGAGAAAACTTTTAAGCATTTTTTGCAAAAAACTTTACAGACCACACTGATATCATGGAGCTCTGGACAACAAGAACTGATTGTGTGGTATAAGTTGGACTAATTCTCTCCCTAAATTTGGAGTGGTCTGAAGAACTGTATGCTAAACAAGGGTATCCCAAGTTTTGGGATCACTAATTGGGAGTAGGAGTCTTTATCACTCAAGGAAGAAAATCGTGTCAGCTTCAGTTGAGAAATCAGCAGCTTATACTACCTTAAAAAAATAATCTCTTAAGAGCAGCAAGAACATAAATTCATTCCTGTTCCCTCTTCTTCATGAAAGGATTGTTTGGTAAATTGTGGCCAGTCATTTCAGTAATCAACTACAGAGGTCTGACATTGCTGAAGGAGTCATGAATTATGTCTGACCTGGTTCTCAGACATCAGTTCAGCCTGTGTGTTTGGACAAAGGTAATGCAGCTGTGTTGATGAGGTTGCAGCTCTTGGGAACATTACAGTAAATTCTCTGAGGCGCTGAGCAGTTGCCTGCAGATCCTTAAAGGTGGATGGATTTGTATCTGCAGAGTCTACAGGTTTTGATTTGATATGATCAAAGAAATTATTTTCAGGTGATTACCTGCTGCAAGGCCTCTCTCTGGCAGAACTTTACTATGCTTTATCATGTTTTAAGTTGAAAGTGTATTTGCCAAGGGAAAATGAGGCAGTTGGATGAATAATAACTTACATTCCCGGAGTCAGCGTAGCTGCCTCAGCAATCAGCAACACTGTTCTCAAGTTTAATAAAATCACAGATTAGGGCTATTGAGGTGCAAATCAGAGCAGAGATCTTGATTTCTTGCTAGCCCTTTATAGCAAGACTGCTGTAACTACAGCAGCATATTCCCCAGAAGCAAATTTAAAACTCAGACTCTTTCCACTGGGCTCCTATCATAAAAAACATAATACTAAGAACACATTATTATTTCCATAATATTCTTTTCAATGTAACTGTCCTCATATTCTATCAAATTGAACAATTCTATTTTGAACTAAGTAGTAGTTACTATGAAACTTTTAATAACTACTCTTTGAATACTAAAAATAAAACAGTAGTAATTAATCTTTATTTGAATGGGAATTTAACGTGCTAAGAAAGCCAAAAAATGAAACTAGTCATTAGCTCATAGTAAAGACTGCTAGAAGCTTCATTACTTATTAATAATGGAGAACATAGTGTACTGAACCATTTCCCCTAACCCCAGAAACTACTAGGAACTGAACCACAAAAACTGACGATCCTAATAAATTGATTAAGCAGTATGATTTTCCTTATAGATATAATTACTGAATATAGTGTAGCTAAGTTTTCCTTGCAACCTACATTGATCCAATCTCAAGTTAAAAACATGTCCTGAAACTCCAGTAACATACCCTTCCATTGGGCAATTATTATGTATACTGGGACAATGAATTAACTTGCTTCTAATAAACAGAAAATTTCCATGATAAAGTTTTTGCTTTAATAGCTTCCTTGTTAGCAAAAAAATACTAACAATATTTAGGAAAAAAAGATACAAGAAAGCTTGCCAGTTAATTCCAGCTGATGACAATATTTATCTTCCTGATCAAGATTATCACTTTCAGAAACCTTTTTCATTTCATCAAATTTCCAACAGATGTTTAAGAAATACAACCACTTAAGATCCAAAGAAAGCTGCAAATCATCGCATTACTCCAGAGGTCTTTGATAGAAAGCAGAAGTGTATGACAGCAACTTCTACTAACATGACTACTAATATAGCTTAAATGGGAAAAGATACAAACAAGAAAAAAAGATACAAATGGGAAAGCAAACATTGATAATGAAAGCGTTCTACGATACCATTGACTAGACATTAGAATTAAACAATAATTTAGAAAAATTTTATTCAGAAACAAATCAAATTATTAGAAGTGACTACCCTCTATTAAATGGATTCCTTCAATATAACCTTAAAGAACAATTCCTTGGGAAAAAAAAAGGAGAAACCATTACAATAGCAGAATTTTGTAATAATTAATTGTCTCATAAGGTAACTGAAACAGCCATCATTTATATAAGTCACTGAACATACTGAAACTCACTAAATCTTACCCTAGAACAAGAACAATCACAAACACTGTGCAAAAACCTTAAACATTCAACATTCTATCAAATTCTATTCAAAGTAGCAACATAAAAAATCTTGCAATACCTATGAACTAACACATTACTAGAAAAGTTAAGTTCCAGGCAGATCTTTCTAGCCAGGAAAACTCTTTTTTCCCATTTCTATCCATCTGCTACCAGATGCAAGATTCAAAAGCTTCAGGAGTGAGTGACTCACATTTCTCTTGCATAATGAAGTAGAGATATCCAACACCTATCAAGCACAACCACTGATACCACTGAAAGCAAGTTGAGGAGGAAGATCAGGTAATTTCAGTTAATCTCATCAGTTCAGCTATATCTCAGAAACATTACAAATATTAGCATATATTAATAAATTATTGGTATAAGAAATAAAGATATAGAAAAAATAATCCTAGAAGAAACATTAGTATTTCAAACTCTTTTCCCAGAATTGCCATCCATAGTTCTTGATCATCAAAGATATTGGTGCAATTAATCTCCTGCAGTTTTAGAAAAGTCAAACACGTTTGCTTTTGGGAAGGGAAACTTTGATAAGGAGTTTTTCTTTTTATGGCTTTATAAATGCACATAAACTCAAACATGAATTTATGAGTACTAGCATGGCAGTTCATATGTTTACTATGAATATTTCAAAAACATGGCAACATTCCTACTTGTCCAACTGAAAGTGCACTAAAATGCACTGGAAGTATTCCTGTCTAATAATGGTCCATTTTGAGTAATAAATCTACACTGGCAAAGGACTATAGCGGTTTGGGGCATTCCTTAATGCATACATTTGGCAAAAAATGCTATATCTTAATAGAATACGTAATACTTGGGATGTTTGATGAACATGAGTGGGTAATTTATATAACAAGAGAGGCCAATCTATCACATAGTGGGTAAAAGCATATTTGAACTAAAAGGTTATAAAGACTGCCTTATATATATTAAAGGACCACATGTTGTTCACTGGTCTTTTAACTGATGGGATCATTAGCAAAATCTTATTAAACACCTGAAGAATTGCTGGTGGAGGAATGAAAGAAACCTGTGTCAACAGTTATAAAAGACCATTGTACATCTCCAGAGTTCATAAACTTTTTGCATCAACAACTCTTAGTGTGAATTATTACTCCCTTTTTCTTTTTTTCGTGTTGAAGATCTCTATAAAGTTGTGACCCCATCACTCTATACCAGTTCCTCCTGCGGCCATGCAGCAAAAATCCCTCTAGAATCTCAAGCAATCAGAGAGGAACTTCAAAAGCTTTTTGTCTTTGTTAACTACAGGCCATTTCCCAGTTGAAGGTAATAACAAGCCACACCAATCAGCTCACCACTGCAGCACTGCTTTTAGCACCAGAAGCAAAGCAAAGCAAAGCAAACCAAAGTAAGAGTGTGCAAACACACACCCATCTGTATCCCTATAGCTCCAAAAATAAGTTATATTTTATAGAGTACATCTTGTGGAATTAGCTTATTCAAACTAAACAATGTAATCTCCACTAATTAGGTGGAAAATAGGCTTTGTTTTTCAAAGGCAGCTAGTCAAATTTATTTTGATTATCCACTTAACCTATTCTGTGGCAAATGCAACTTTAGGACGAGACTACACCAGTGATATATTACCAGATACTAGATAGATACCAGATATATACCAGATTAGTATTAACTTACTCAAATGAACTGCATGTCAGGTATTTACCAAGAATGGTACCATATAAAAATAACTGCAGACACAACAGAAAATGTTACTGTGCCTGTATCTTCAACACTACGCCATCCCCTACTCTCAAAAAAGCAACAATAGAAATACAGAAGGGTATGTAAAACAAAAACTGATTGGAGATACAGGTTGGATTTTGGGAGCAATTAAATAGATAAAGTTTCTGTGGTCTGAAGGATGCAAGATAGGGTAATGTGGAAGGAAAGATAAAAATCAAGAAGAGAGAATGACTGCTTATCACTTGTCTTGACTGCTTATCACTTGTCTTGACATAAGAGCTAGATTGAACCAAAAAGAATAATTTGGCAATAGATTTAAAGATATAAAATAATACCTTAATTCACAATGGCAGTATGGCTTTGTACGTTGAAAATTTAGTGGAAAATCCCTCAAGCAACCGAGGGAGGGAAGTCCAGCTGAGTCTATTAAGCAACAGGATGCAGTTACCACTTCCAGCAGAGAAGATCCTGCATGCAAAGTGCAGGAAGCTGTCTGCATGCTTTGTATTTATCCTGCTAGTACCCTCTTTCCCTAAGCATTTGCAAGTGGGCTGCCACTCAGTCCTGCTGCTGAATCCTGTGAGCAGAAGGGTCTCTCTCTGGCCCAAAGTATTAGGAGGGGTACCACTGCTGATGGCAAGCAGCCGAAAAAAAGGAGGGTGTTCACCTCTTATCTCTCACTTCCACCCAGGGGTCTTAAACTCTTTGCAGCCATGGGGAAAACCTCCTATTTTGCTACTTATAAGTGGATGGAGTAGGCAGAAATGGAGCCTCATTTAGAACATGAGAACAGTTAACTTTTATAAAGCTTTTAAAGAAGCACTAGTCTGAAGAGGCATCAAGGAAAGTATACACGATTTTTGAAGAAACTTCTAGCAAGCTGTTTCAGGCAAGTAACATTTTAATTGTTTGGTTATTAGCCAAACTGAGTAATACTCAGTTTGTATGTAGGAACTGGGGGGATGAGAGAAAGGAAAATAGGAAGATGAAAAGCATGCATTTCTTATTTTAAAATAATTTTAATATAGTACCATGGTTTAAGTTATAAAAAGTATTTGCTAGATACAGTTGGGAATACAGTTTAGTAACATAATTAGGGATGGCAAAGGAACACATCTGAGTTTTAGAAATTAAATTTCATTTTGATATTAAAACAAAAACAAGGTTTTTAAAATTCTGAAGCACAAGCATCTGCACATGACAGAGGCAACAATGCAGTCAAGAGTGCAGAATATGTAATAACTACAGGTATAATCTAGGACATGGGAACACTTCAGTATTTTAAAACAGATACCACATTTCCACATTGCAGTGTAATGGCTGACATGCTAATGACTCCCTATCTTTGTTCTAATGAAAATATCAATGACATTCATCAGAATCAGTCCATATATTCTTGTAAAACATTTTTGTTTGCAATGGCAATAACTAATTAGCAACTGGCAATTAGAAATGAAGCTATTATAGTTCCACTGAACAAAAAGAAACAGCAAGTCATAAAAGACAAATTATTTTCCAGCAATTGTATAACTCTTTCATAATAAACCTAGTAATACCAGGAAAACAATCTGTGCTTTTTACTGCAGTGTCTTCCCTGTCAAGGATCACTTAAAGAACTACAGGGCTTCAAAAGTAGCTTTGCTTTGAAACATCTCTGACAAAAAAACCTTCTGGTAATTAAACCAGAGCCAAAATTAATCAACATATGATTGGAAAAACTAAACTTCTTTGGCAAGTTAAGAGCACAGATAAACCAAAAGCCAACGCAGAATATGGTAAACATAACCAAAGCAGCACTATTTCCCATTGTTTTTCCTGAAACTATATTGATNATAATTGAAATAGCCCCCCCCCACCCCAACCCCCCAGCTTATTAATCATACCTTAATTTGTGCAAAAGGTCTGTCAAAGTTGCCAACATAAAGAAAACCAACATTCTGGGTGAGTAGCCTAAAAAATGAAAAGAATCTTTTAAGATATCACTTTACATCCATAAGGTTTTTTTTCTGCATCTGCAGTAATTGTTAGCAAACCCTAGCAGGGCAACAATCTTCACCATGATAGCAAGAGCTAGCCTTGCAAATCTGATTACACAATTCTGTTTGAACTATTTTAAAAAAGGAAAGATGTGCATTAAAGATGGGTGCATATCAGTAATGTGTGCTTATTATGTTGCAAGCAGGTCTTCAACAAAATCATTTCATAGGCTTCTTTGTGATGGATGCCACTCAGTAACATGGAAGAATGGCAGGTACGTGCCTTTTCTATTTGTTAGAGACCATTAGAGACAAAGAGACAGCAAGAGAAAAGAATACTAAACACACATATTCAGAGCAAGAACTAAAAAATATTAGGGCACATAAAAATATGCACAGTAATACAGAAATGACATCACTATAAGCAAAGAAATAAAAGAGAATCTCTGCAATATTGCCTAATGGTTTGCCAAATAAAAAGAGCCCTAGATACAGCTTGTGCTTACTGTTGTCCTCAAGGCTTAATAAAGTTTTTGCATACACCACCGAGATCCAGAGACAGCGGGTAAGTTGTCTCAAATGCCTGTTCATACTTCTGGAAAAGAGTTTGATTTCTACAGATACTGTGCAAGTCAATGCAATCAGTACATAAAATCCAAACTCCAGAGGAGTATTAGGGCACTGCTGTTAAGAACAGGCTGACAAGAACATCACTGGCCAGCAATAAGGGCAGGAAAGCAGTGTTCTGTTCTGACTGGATAATTACAATGTTCCTCTTGCTAAGCAAAGGCCCAGCAATCATTCCCTCTAGTTTAGAGCCTCATAAGCATTGCACTGAAATACAAGTTCTTCATAATAATGAGAGTTTTGATGACAAACCCTGGAAAGAGTTTCTGTTTTGATTAAAAGGGACATTGAAAACTCATCACACTCTTCAGTAGCTCCAAGTTTTCATTAAGTGTTTGCTATTTTAAATTTTCTTTCAATTTTACATCCCATTCCCTTTAGCAATAAGGGCTCACATACGAATTAAATTAAAGAGCCAGAAATAAGTACAAATGTAGGCATCACTCAGCTTAAGCAATGACACTGACGTGTCTCTTTATCACATTATTAAGCATACATAAATATATATGTATATGCATATACACACACTTACAATTCATATTGAGATTTTTATATATATATATATTACTAAACCACCTGTCATTTTCAACTGATTTCTCACCATTGCCAGGCTTGTTTTCATAAACAAAAGAAAACAGAAACTTAGATGGCAGTAAATAATTTTGAGCCCACAGAATGTACATACCTTAGGATGATATTGATTCTTCCCAGTTCTAACAACAATATGATATATATGACCTTAACCTGGTTCACCAACAGTGGGAATTGGTGGAACTCAGCAAAATTACAAAGTCAAACCATTCACACATATAGAACAGTTAAGTAGGAAGAGGTGTTGAACTATCACTCTTCAAATACCATTCTGTAATTAGATACTATATATAAAAACTTCCAGTGCACTGACAGAAATACCCAAAGAAAGAAAAGACCAGTAAGGATCAGACCACATCAGCCACAGTACAGATAGGCAAAAGGATTCCTCCTTTTCTCTATCAGTGTGCTAGTCTCCACTGGGAAGACTTTTACTGCTAAGCAATGGTTCAGCAGAATATGTAAATCAGGATAAGCATATTGAACACATTTTCAGTCACAGTAAGTCAAATTTATTCAGAACTCAGGTGTCTGGAACTGGAAAATCTTGCATATTGATCTAACTTTCTCCTAGACCTATAAAGCAAAATCAAAAAATATTTAACCGTTTTCTAAATTAAGAGAAACATATAGGAAGTAATTAACAAAGAAGGTTTAAAGAGGCTACAAAAAGAATTCAAGGTAGGTCATCATATTTCAGAGAGAGGCACCCTAAAGCAACAAAGTATTCTTACAAGGAACTGCAGTAAGACAGGAAAGAAAAACAAAATAATCCACTAGCTGTATTTCTAGTAAGGGACCTGAAAAAAGAGAAGGCATTCAGTGTGATAATTCCCATGTGGTTTTTCTTCACATTTTCTTTACCATATAAAAATGTATGGCCATTAAAAATCTAAATCTTAAGGAAGTAACAAACATCCAGGGAACTTTAACACTGCTCTTTCCAGAAGACTTCCCAGTTGTCTACACAGTTTTAAGTTGCTATCGCTGATGCGTGCTCCAAATGAACTGCAAGATTTGGCTTCCTTAATAAGATTGATATTGACACAGTACAAGCTGATTACTATTCAATCATCTTTCACCGCCTCTGCTAAAAAGTATTTCACATAAAACTTTTTATTTGCAGTCACATGGTGCTTCAAAAAGCAATGCTAATGCAATGTTAGGAAAATTTTTAGGGAACAGGGTTATTTGTAGCTCTCCCTTCCTTAAATAAGAGGCTGCATTCTATATTTCTCTAGTTTACACATTCCTATTGAGTTCTGTAGTTCAAAATTCTATCACCAACACGTAGTCAGTTTCCATTTAAGAATTCAAGGTTGAAAAGAGCATCCCAATACAATCATAATTCAGTGCTCTGAAATAGCTGGGCTTTATGCCCCTAAATGGTCTGAGCAATTAAAAAAATACCCAATCTCATCACAAGTCTAAGCTCTTTTACTTGTATTTTAGAGGCTGAGCTCACACAGAAGAGCCACAGAAGAGCAAAGCAGGCTGTGACAAGAGTCACTGCTAAGACTCTGAATAAGCCAAGCTACTGCAAGAGTGTTGCCATCTCCTGAGCAGCCCACCGTGGCAGTACCAAAAAGCCACGTGCCACTGAGGAGAGGGGTGAGACAGGAGTATGTGCCAAACTCTACCTCATCTACAGAAACTCAGCACAACTGACCCCTAAATGTACTTAGATGTACCTCCCACCAGTCAGAAAGTACAAACTATACATAGCTGGTTTTGGAGTTCTTTACCACAATACCAGGGTGTACTTTTAAGTACTTAAAATTAACTTCATATTATAAATGTCAATATGCCTAAATTGATACAGATATTCTCTCCTAATACTCTCAACTAATTATCCTTTGCCTTTAAAGATTTCCCAATAGTAAGCAGGTTTGGTTATAAGCATTTATATGTCAATGCTGTCTTTTAAATGTCAGTCTTCTATTTCTTACTTAGTTTAACAATCTGCACAGTTCTGCTCTTAAAACACCATCAGCAGTACTCAACACCAGATCCTGATAAAAGCTGGACATCACTTGCAATTGGCCAAAATCAATACCAGGCTATGAAACAGTGATGACAGTTTCACAGTACAACTATTATCTTTGAATTTCACTTCAAATAATTACTTAAAATTATGAGAAAAAAATCATCAAAAACATGAATGCTTACTGGCACTCCAACACATTCATTTTTATTTAAGAATATGTAGCAATATAAAAACTTGCCTAGCTTACAGACTGTCATATATTTTATTTGTAGTCTTTTCCATTCAATAGATTATCCACATAATTCCCATTTTTTTCTGTACATTGAAGGAAAGAAACATGACTCCAAGAAACAGCAGTTCTTTAAGATATGCTGTCCATATGTAACACAACGCTCCATGCTTTTCTCTCCTATACACCCAGTTGAGCAGACCTCTAGCTCAACATGCCTGTTAGGGCTGCAGAGTTTATTTCAATGCCAACTTTTTTTTTTTTTTCTTCAATAAAAACCCGAAAAATTTCAGGACAAACTGTTTCAGAGTTTTGATAATATAATATCAAGGTCTTAAAGGCCCTTCCAAGAAAATGCTGCTAGATAGTTATCACTAAATTTCCCTAGCTTTGGTCTTTTCTGGGATATAAATGTACACAATGTTTTCAAAATCCAAGCTGCAGGAGCCAGGCACTGCTGTTTGTGGGGAAAGTTGGCCATAGGAGAAGGCATGGTCAGGCCAGATGATCCAAAAAATGTAGTGGCAACAGTGATGTGACAGTAGTTAATGCAAATAAACACAGGACAGGACTAAGAACTTAAGTGAAAGGAACCTTGGAGAAAGGCACTGTGGGATGGCAGGGGATGTAGAACACAAGGGATGAGAAATATAAAGGAGTGAAAAAGCAGCCCTCTGGGCTGGAAAGCACTGGGGTAGAGCTCTGGGCTGGAGAAGACCAAAGGATAAGAGAATGAGAGCAGCAGAAACTGATTTGCCACACAGTTCATCCTCCCTGTGCATATCTGACCTTGTCTGGGGGCTGGGGCATTCACATTACCATTACCTCCTTCCTATTGTCTTCAACCACGGGAAGCAGAGCAGCCCTTGGCTATGGACTTTATTAGGGCAGCATGTTTCAAAGAAGCCTGATCATTTTCTCTTCTCCATACACAGTCTGTTCCTGCGAATTTACTAGCGCATGTTAAGATGAAGGTGAATTACACTTACAGTACCTAAAGGGGGAAGGCTCAATAACAGAAGCTGGAGAGGAACTTTTTACAAGGGCTTATACTGATAGGACATAGGGGAATGGCGTTCAACTGAAACAAGGCAGGTTTAGATTGGGTATTAGGAAGAAAGTATTTTCTGTGAGGGTGGTGAGACACTGCAACAGGTTGCTCAGATAAGCAATCCATCCCAGGAAGTGTTCAGGACTAGGGTGGGTAGGGTTTTGAGCCACCTGGTTTAGTGGGTGGCGTCCCTACCCATGGCAGGGGGGTAGGACTTTATGACCTTGAAAGTCCCTTCCAACCCAAACCACTCTGTGATTTCAAGATAATACTGAAAAAAGTCCAGGCACTGCTAACCAAGCTACCAATGCTTCAGCCATTAAGTAGTATTTTGTGAAGGCAGAAAAACAGGTGCCAAGGGGGTTCCTTAACATCTTGCTGGAAGGTGTACCTTGAGGATATCACTAGAGCTTGATCAGTATCCCAAATGCCCACCCCTTCAAACTCAAAAGCTGCCTTGAAAATCTACTCAGGTTATCAAACAGAGCCACTCAAACTAGAGCTGAACACAATGACTTCTGAGTGGTTTGTACACTCAGAAGAAAGCATTTGTGAGTTTCCCTCTAGGCTACCTACTGCTGCTGTGCAGATTATGGAATGAGGCTTCCAGAAAGGAGCATGCAGAGAAATAAAGGTTCAGGGAGGAGCCAGGAGCCGCTGCCTCTCACAGGAGCAAGTTACTGCAGATTAGCCGAACGCGGTAATTTGCTCCTGTGCGAGGCAGCAGCTCCTGTGCTTGCTCTGGTGGGTGCAAGACTGGTGACACATTGTGTGGGACACAGACAGACTTGCAGCTCTAGCCAACATCACAGAGGTCAGACAGGCTTGGAAAGCAGGGAGCATGGAGTGAAATGTGCAGTAGGAGGGCTGAAAAGAGGTAATTGGCACTGGAAAGATGGAGCGTGTAGAAGGAAAAAGATGACCAAGGAACAAGCATGTGGCTTGGGGTGCCTGGTTTCTCAGGAAGAAAGCTGCCCTGCCACAGGCAATGGTGGGCACAGAGCTGCCTACAGGAATGCTTCAGTTATTCACTAGCCCTAGGAAACAAAACATTCAGCTTCTTCCTTACATTTCAACCAAGCGCTCACAAAATCTCAGAACTAATGACAACTTATTAAATAAGGTTTTGCAGTGTTTTACTAGACAATACTAAAATTCAACTTGACAAACATTATGTTTGAAGAATAGTTCATTGCTCCACATAAGTCAAGTAGTTTGTTACTTTACTTCTGGTTTATTCAGGATGGTTGCCTGTTGCACCAGCTCCTGCAACCACCAAAGCACCTGGCTCTAGATGAGTTTCATTCTAGATAAGCTTGTGTTTGTTTTTAGGAGCTTGGTTAAGTGCTATAGCCTGCCACCAAAGCTTTGCTGGATGTAATAAAACTTCATTGTTGTATTTTATAATCACAAAGGTATTTGAGGGCATGCAAAACTGCAGAAACTTCTAAAACCCATCTTGATACCATGCATACTACTTGTAACGACAACATGGATGGAATTGACTGCTTTCTGCAAAGGATGAGAGGCAGCTTCTGCTGTGGTCTGTTCTCTTATCTGAAAGAACTCTCTCCAGATCAGACAGGTATTTTTCTGGTTTATATGAACAGTGGATTGATACCTGAAACATCCAGGTGTCTGCCTGCCACTGATGAGATGATGAGATAAAGGGATTAAAGTACATGGATTACTTCCACTTTAAAGTCAGAAGCAGCAAAAAGCAGATACACTGGTGCAGGGAACTGATGCAACAACTTCATCCTTCTCATGCCGTGGGCAGATTTGCACTCTTCACAGAGGTTGGTAGCGAAAAGATTTCAATCCTGAGCAGATGTGTGCCAAGACTGGAATGGTTGTGAAGCAAAATGGAAAGAAAAAAAATCTTGAAACTCAGTGAGGTTATTGACCTTTCTGGACATCTGCATCTTTATTGCTAAGAAAACCTCAGTGTACACGTCCATGGTTGATTAAGGCAAAAATGCAACACACTCTGTTTTGAATATAAATTGGAGAGTCAGAATAAAATTTTAGGAGAATCTCTGTAACCACAGAGATTACAGTTTAGACTGTAATCACAGTCTAAACTCTCATATTAAAAATAGCTATATAATGGGGATTAATATTAGTTATGAATGTTTTTATGTTTAATATTCAAATGTATCTTTTGTGTGATAAGCATATACAAAGACTATACTGGTATGCTCTGTATGTGCTTTTAATTGTCTCTGAAAATCACTTTGGATGCATTTGCACATTTTGGGAAGAAATGACTCTTAGAAGTAATGAACACAGATGAACAACAGCCCTGACGAGAGAATTAACACCTTTTTAAGTTAAGTAACTACATTTTCAGACACTGCTTGAATGTTCTTCATGGGTAGCTTTGAGAATAAAGGTAACTTTTGCACATAATGTTATAAATTTTCTATTCAATTGTGCAAAGAAATTATTCCACTATGGCATTATTGCACATGATGACCCAAGTGCAAATAAAGCACTATGACACAGCAGAAAGGACACCAAAATCATGTGATGAAGCTGATTTCCTTTTACAAATATAATAAATATTCTGCCTTTATCCTGTGTTGATTTTAACTGGAAGGGAAAACTGCAATGTGCTTCAATATCATCACCGTACAAAGAGAAATAGCTTCCTAAGTAGTTTCTTGAAGAATCACTTGAATTCTACTACAGTAACATTCTAATTATATCTTGCTTAGATAACAATTTCCTATTGGTTTAAAACTCTAATATGTATTTTCTAGGAACATGAAAACAAGAAGAAAATCAGAAAAGCATAAACAGAGAATTATGAAAAATGATGTTACAGTCAAAAGAATTAACTTCCTATATTTAATTTTTTTAAGATCATTCATTATTTCATTAATGTAATTCACTGACTATTGTAAGAGTAGCATAGTGAAAACACTGCACTAGATATTATGAAATATTTTTAAATATATAAAAGGATCCAATCCAGGTTCTGAAAAAGGCTAATAACAGTGCTTGTAAATTTAAACTGGCATGCATATATGGTCTGAAAACAATATTCATTTCATCTTTTTCTGGAAGTATAGAGAGTCAAGAACTTGACAGTTCCACAGGAACAGTGCATGCAGAACAAGGACAATGGCAACACAAGAGCTCCACAGGTGAGACAGAAGAGCTGTCTCCTGCTTTTCACAGTGCATTTACCAAGCCACCTGTTTG
>VWYI01000806.1:0-20478 GCA_013399455.1 Anthoscopus minutus | reverse complement strand
CCCATAAATGACACCATTTGTCCAAGAATGTCCAGACGTTTGTTGAGCTCTCTCAGACTGGTGCTGTGACCACTTCCATGGGGAGCCTGTCCCAGTGCCCAAGCACCCGCCGGGTGAAGAACATTTTCTTAATATCCAACCTGAACATCCCCTGACACAACTGACACAGATCCAGGCCATTCCCTTGAGGTGGTGAAATCACAGACAAAGGACTCTTCTATTTAAAGGTAGAAAGTGGTATGCTTTTATTATGGCAGGGCAGGAGCCTCCCCCTAAAGACGTGTGCACCCCACCACTGCCCTCATTCCCTGTTTATCCCCCAAAGTGTTACACGTGCTTGGTTACACAATGCACTGAATACATATTCACTGACTTCGCCCGCTCTACCTCATATGGTAATGAGCTCCACGCCCCTTTGAGCATGCTCAGTTCTTCCTTTGAAATGGGTCTGGGGTCTTTTTTGATGAAATCTTCCTTGAGCTTGAGCTTTTGACTGTCTCATTGGCAGCTCTGCTAGTCCTCTTGGACATAGTTTGGATCCCTTGCCCGCAGGTGCAGACATGATTTCTTCCCTTCTACAATAGTCCATCCTCCTTGTCTCCCTCTACAAACACAGCTTAAGACAAATAAATGCTATATGGTATCTTTGGCCTGTTCACTTAATCTTGGCAATCGTCGACCACTTTGCATTTTCTCTACAAGCAGGAGATGCATGGACTTGCTTTAACTAACTACACCTATTAATCATTAATTTCCTACATTGTTTCCACCTCAGATTTTACACCTCGTTTAAAATCATCTTAAAATCCCAATTTCCTAATTTTCCTAATTCACCCTCAGGTCCTGTCACTGCTCACCACAGAGCAGAAATCAGTGCCTGCCCTTCCTCTTCCCCTCACAAGGAAATAGCAGACTGCAATGAGGTCTCCCCTCAGTGTCCTCCAGGCTGAGCAAACCAAGAGGTTCAGAGGAGGGATTTGACCAAGCACTGCCCACATACCTCAGGAGTCTGGGGAAAGGTGATCCAGAGGCCTAGGTGCTGAGGAAAGGCCATGAGTCTGCTGAATCTGAGCTGAGTCCCTCCAGTCCCAAAAAGGTCCATCACTAGTCTACAATCTGAGATTTGAAAGCTGCACAAGGAGTAATAAGGTTCTTATTTGAACAACTCTGTATGAAGATGGTTTCTATTCAGCAAAATAATTCAATATTCCAGGATGAATTTTCTCAGATTAGGCTCATCTTGCTGCATAGTGGGTCAGAAATCTTAGTTTATTCCATTAAAAACTGGTATGGTTTTTTACTCAAAGAAAATTGAAGCTGAATATTGTAGACAGTGGGTTTTTTGGTTTTGTTTCTTTTTTTAATGGTCGTAATTACTATTGGTATTGTTATAGTTGTCATTATTATGATATTTTTATTATCCTTTGTTAAATGCTCACAATGTGCTCCACACTGTAGAAGATGCAGTAGATAAAACCTGCCCCTGTGGGCATATAATTTCAGCCTCTGCTCTGTCAATTTAAAATGCATGACTGGAGTCGACATTAAAGTTAATAGTGCTCCACTTGAGTGGTCTCCATGAGCAGTTATAAACTGTAGGAGTGGGACTATGAGGATTTGTATGTGAATATAAGATTCCCCTTAGTCTCTTAATCAAAGTTCATGGCTGATACAGACAGTGATTTTCATACCTTGGAAGAACACTAGAACTGTCCTGAAACCAGGTGTGAAGTTTTATGGATTTGTAGTCGTTTTACATATTTTGAAAGGAAATTTTACTCTGACCCAAACTGCACCTGAACCAGAGGCTCCTTCAACCCAGCAGTCTGCCATTGGAATGACTGTCCCTGTCAGCTTTTCTGTGTACAGGGGCTCTGGAAATCACCTGTGGCTCTGGGGCAAAGCTGGGAGCTGCTGTGGGGAGGTATTGGACTCATCCAGCCACCATCGATGGGGATGGGCCAGCCAGCAGCACCTGCTGCAGGACTTGGAGCCTGGCTCCTGCATGGGGACACCTACACTGCTCTAGGTTGTCTCACAGGAGCTGTTAGGAACAACAAATCTCTTTCCGGGGTCAGCAAAAGGATCAAGCTGGGGTGTTTTGAGGGAACCTAGGTTCAGTTAACTGGCATTTTTGGTGGAAATTGTGTTCGTCAGTACGCATCTGATTCATCCTTGGATCTTCAGTCATTTTAATTACAAGTCTTTCTGAGTCCTGATTTACTTGTGTGCTTAAAATTGAAAAATACTTGAATGAAAAAGAAGTACATAGCCAGTGGAAATTAATTCCCTGTTCCAATTTTGTTTCACTAAAGAAGAAGAAATTGGTGCAGCTGATGATGAGGAAGACTGTGGGAGCAATTTGCAAACAAGGCATTTGGAAAGGTCACTGCTCCCACATAGCACTGTGAATCTGAACAGTGTGCAACATCTTCCACCAAACATGTACTGCTATATTTAGAGGAGCCTAGCAAATACTATTGAGTATAGGGTGTTGAACAGAAACAGTAATTTTCATCAGTGTATTATCTTCCCCCTCTTTACTTCTTCAGGAAAAAACAGCCAGCTAAACTCTAGCTGAGATTAGCAAAAATAGCAGCAACCCAGCTGGAAGTAATTTCACTGTTGACTGCAGTGTATACAATCTGGATTTCATTCTAGATTCAGAAGAGAGCAATAGTATTGTGGCTATGCTGTCTTTGACCTCTGCTAGCTGCAGCTAGTTAACATAATACAGAAATAATTTCTTTTCCTCTCTGAAAGAGTGAGTGGCTATTTTAACTTTCTTTCAGGTTACATATGAATTTTCAAGCCAACTTCAGAAGCTTAGTGGAACTGAGTTAATTAATTGGGTGATCTTACCTCCAGTGCAAGTCTGCCTCCCTTCTATTTGCTTCAGTCACCATCTTGGACCAGAAGATATCCTTCACTTCTGTTAGACTTAAAGATCAGGAAAGTTACAGCTGGAGAAGAGCACACTGCCCTCTTAAATGTTAGGTGAGTACAGCACAGGGTCAGGTACTGCCCTCAATTACACCAGTACAGATCTGGAAAAATTTTGTTTTCTTCAATGACATTAATCCTGTTAACTGAAAGTCAAGAACACTGCCTTCACATTTCCATTTGTACCCCTTCCTCAACTCCACTTCAGTTTAGAAATTATTTCTGTCAAGGATTTGGGGATATTCTGTATAGCAGAAGGTTTATAAATGTCAATTGCCTGCATGATTTGAGGTGCTAGTCAGGTAGTCTGTTTAGAAAGAGCATGTTTATCCTCTGTGGGAACCACAAGCATAACCGATCTGAGACACCTTGAATTTATGAGGTGTAGAGGTTTCAGGGAACCAGAGCAGCAGATATTAATTTCTTCCTGCAAATCTGCAACTGTCCTGATTCAACAAAGCTCTTGATGTCTCCTCTTAAGCTCATGCCCTGTTCAAGGGAATATCTTCATCAGAATTTTTTAGAAAGAAGGATGTGCTTTACCTCTTGCTTATCTTCACCTCTTGCCTCTTGGCGTCCTTCCTGTTCCTCTGTGGTTTTCCATTCTGGTCTCAGCCCCTTCTCCCTGTATCATTTCTCTCCTTGTTCTCCTAATTTACTCAGACCCTTTCTTAATTTCATTCTCTCATTTACACTAAGGAAAACCACATCTTATGCATGTTTTCAGGTTTAGGAGAGAAGAAATTTTGCTTAGATTGTTGTGTAATTACTTCACCTCTTTTGGAATAATAGCTTGGAAAAATTACTCTAATTTGTGTAATTTTTTTCTAGAATCATGCTAGCACAAAATTTGAGTAATTGGATTGTGCTTGTCAGCTAAAAAGTTATAACACTGGATGTTTATTTAACAGTTTCTGTTTATATTTGGATAATTGCTATTATCTTTACACTTACCTCAGCTCTGCTGCAGAGTGTTTTCTGAGTAAAATTTCTGTGGAAACTTTGTTTGAGTGTGTAAATAGCTGCAGGACTGCCTGAACACCCAATGCCTGTGAAAGACCACTAGTGATGTTCTGATAAGGTAAATTCCTTCTTCATGGCAGCTGCCTCCCTTGCAGTCATAACCTGTAGCAAAAATTCAGCTGTGTGTCAGTGTCATAAAAAGCAATGAATGTACAGCTATAATTAATGTCTGAAATCTTCAGGAGAGCTTGTTCCTGAATGGGAAGAGTAGGAAGTTATCTCTTGTCCCTAATAAACCAGCATTAAACACAAAGTTGCTGCAATATCACTCTTTGGTTTTGGTAGTTTGTGATAGTTTGTGACCCAGGAGTGCACAAAAATATAGATAACTGTTTCTACGACTTTTTCTCAAAAGAAAAGCTCTATCCTCAATCTATAAACATATTTTGTCCATATTTTGTCTTTCCTCATGTTAGCTTTTACACCTATGCAATTTCTGCTTGGGGAAATAAAAAAATTCTGTTAACTGGACCAGGAGACAAAGGTCGGTATTTCTCAGAGAACCAAAGTCTACCCATTCCTAGCTCAAAACAAGTCTGATATCTGGATAAGGCCCAGAACTTCTCAGTCTCTAGATTTTATGTTGTGCTTTTCCTAAAGTTAATACTGATACGTTTTAATAGCCCAACTAATCTCCAGTTTTACTCATCTTAACTAGGACATTCACTTTTATGTTGAAAAGTTTCCTGAAGCCTAGTCCATGGCAAGCTGAACATGAGCCAGCAGTGCCCTGGCAGCCAGGAGGGCCAGCCCTGTCCTGGGGACATCAGGGACAGCACGGCCAGCTGGGCAAGGGAGGGGATTGTCCTGCTCTGCTCTGCTCTGGGGCAGCCTCAGCTCCAGTGCTGGGGCAGTTCTGGTCACTGCAATATAAGAAGGACAAAAGAAAGTAATGAAGATGGTGGAAGTTCTGGAGGTGAAGCCTTACAAGGAACATCCCACCTGTTCAGCCTGGGGAAGAGGAGATGGAGGGGACACCTCATTGCAGTGGGCAATTCCTTGCCAGGGAAAGAGAAGGAAACTCTCTTCTCTGTCATGACCAGCAACAGAACCCAGGGAAACAGCATGAAGCTGTGTCAGGGTAGGTGTGCATTGGTTGTTTGTTAGGAAAATGTTCTTCTCCCAGAGAGTGGTTGGGCACTGGAACAGGCTACCCAGGGAAGTGGTCACAGCACCAGCCTGACAATCTCTTTGAACAATGATCTCAGGAACATGGTGTCATGGATTTCTGGGATTGTGCTGTGTAGTGCCAGGAGTTGGACTTAATGATCCTTGTGGGTCCCTTTGAACTTGGGATATTCTATGATTAAATCTCCTTTTCAGTTTCTTTTTGCTTGGTGATGGAGATACTGAAGGGAGGTGGGGGTGCTTGTGTAGGAGAGCCTCACTGGAGGAATAGCTGGACATGATTTGGTCCCTCTGACCTTTCTGAAATGGCTGAAAACAACCCACACAAGGAGCAACAGTTATCACAGTATAAAAACTGTAGAATTACACTAGGAAAAATGACCTACCCTAGAATTTAAGGGGCGCAGTAGTGTGTTTTACTCTAAATAAACAGATTTTTATTCTGGCAAGGGCTTAGCAAAAATGAATACAGCTGACAGTTGAGTAGCCTTTTCCTTCTGCATCGGGATTCCAGGCACATCCTTGAGAGTGACAGGGCTTTTCACAGTGGCTGGGTGGTAGACACAGCTGAAATCTGCATAACACTAAGAGAAACAAAAATTTTGATTTAAAGATCATGTTTTTTAAAAACAAAGAAGTATTTTAAGACTAGTGCTTCCATTAGCATTCCCATTTAATTCAGTAAGACAATTCCTGAAAATGATGGACACTAATTAGGTTTGTACAGTATTTTAGTAATTAGAAGGAATATCTCTATCCATTTGAAAAGTACTCTGAAGCTACTGAGAAATTTAGTACCTCAGAACAACAGTTCTCTAGGAACTTCTCTCATGTCTCTTGCATAAAAGGCAACTGCTTTTTTGACTCTGTACATGTTTATGTATAGTGTGTTACATTTTATATATAAACCAATGTGATAGGGTTTTTTTTTTAAGTTCGTGTTTGCTTTGAACTAAGAGAACACAAACTATCTTGCTATTAGAAATCAGATGTTCGTTACAGAAAGTAATTCTTTAAGTAAGCAGAAGACTTAGAAATAAGTGAGGAACAAAGCCTTCCACAGCTTTGGTCTCATTCTCTATTTGGTTTAAGTGTTCAGTAATTCTGTCACTAATGAAGCCATTTATAAATCATGTCTGAAAGATATGGTCTGATTTACCAATAGATGCCCTTTTGCTTTGCTTCCTCATAAATTAAGGGACCTTGAGTGTCATTCCTGGACAAAAACAAAACCAAAACAAAGCAAAACAAAACAAAAACTTTTGTCTTCATGCTCAGGCAATTACCACAGCTATGCCATGAAACAACTCAAGTAGAATGTTTTAGACTGATTAGCCTTGGTAGAAATATTAAGATACCACTTAAATAATGCAAATTTAGTGAAATTCCCAACTGTTTTACATAAAAGAACAAATTGTTTTAAAATAAACATTATGATATCTTCACTGATCTGCTTCTGCTTAGAAGACAATCAAAATCCAACAAAGTATCAGAGTAAAATCCCTGCAATATAGTGGCATGGTATGAATCTAGAAAACGGTGGTCTGGACAATGCAAGGTAAAAGGATTAACAAAGAAGATGCTAATTGAATACTCAGCTGTTTGGAGATTTATCACATTGGTTCTGCCTTAATATTTCTCAAAAGTCTTTTAATCTCTTGTCAGATACTTTTCACTCCCATCTCTGAAATCAATACCAATGCTCCTAATTCCTCTACCAATCATCCCAAGGCCTTGAAGTATCTTCTGATTGCCCTTAGACTGCTCTTTGTTTTTTCATTGCTGCCAGTTTAAACAACCAGTAAGAGATATTAATCAGAAGGCCTTACTAGACTGGAAGGTTTTTCAGTAGTGTCCCTTACCGCAGCTCCTGGGAGACAGAAGACTTTCTTGTGATTTGGGTCTGGCCTCCATTCCCCTTAGAAGGGAGATTCCTATTCTAGCTACCCTTCTTTTCTTTTTAACAAAGGAGGTCTTGATCCAGGGTACAGGTAGTGTTGCCTCCTGATGCATGGTACAGCTGGTGTTGTTTGGGGACACCCTATTGTCCCAGGGTTGCAGCAGAATTCTCTGTGGGTGCTGGGAGGGAAGTGAGACTGGGTACTGCTCACATGGGAAATCTGGAGTAAGGAGAGGCTCCTGTATTTTTCATGCTTCTTCCTAGAGTTTTAGAGGGACCTTGCTTTAGCAAAGAGAGTTACCACAACCTCAACTCCAGCAGTTCCTGTATAGCAGGAGTAATGATGCTGGAATGATGCAGTGACACCAGTGGGAGCATTCAGAGGAGACACAGCCTGAACTGCAGGCTAAAGCCTCTCTAACAGTCCATTGTAACGGGCTGTCATAGGATTGAATTGTCTTGCATCTGCATCTGCTCCTCAAAACAAAGACTCTGGACTTATTTCCATAGTATATAAATGTGGAGTAACTCCATGCCTTTCAGTGGAGTTATTCCTCACTCGCCCTTCTTCCATAGAAAACAGAGTTTGACCCAGATAAATGGGTGAAAAAACCACAAGACTGGCAAAAGGTTGTCAAACTCCATCATTCCGTAAGGGATGTGGCCTTCTTATTAATTACAAAATGGTATAGTTGATTAGCTCTAATTTGATTCCATACTTAAGTCTCTTCTGTGGGAAACAGAATTTGGGTGGGAAAAAGTGAGAGTAAAGGGGATTTTGTTCTGTGTGGACATTCCATCTTTTATGGATGTTCTGTGCTTTATTTTTAATTGCATCATGACAAGCCCACCTTGGAAATGACATTTGTATAGTTTTCCCACCCTAGGATGTTAAACTTTTTTAAATGCAGGATAAAAACCATAAAACATTAAGAAGGAAGACATAATGGACCCCAAAGAGGTTTTTCCATTTAATCAGTGTGAATAAACTAATCTATTCCCTAGGCAATCTATATTTCCCACACTTATCAAACAAGCTGGAAATTGTGTATCTGGTTTTACCATATTATCATCATCAATCTACAACAATCTTCACAATCCTCAACAATATGCCAGCGAAAAAGGTACTATTCTCACTTGCATCCCACTGTTTTTATGGCAGGTGACTGATGTCAGACTTGAGACACATTGCTTTTTGAGTGACATAACTCAGACTGTGTATATTTATTACAAAGAGTTTAATAAGTCCTATATGGTCTAGGATGTGTGAGTACAATGAACTTTTCGGGAGACTATGAAAAAACACATTTGAAAACTGTTTCAGTGCTAGGAACTGGGTACCTGGGGGATGTTGAAACAGCCAGCCTGCTGCTGGATCTGAGGGAACCCAGCCATAGGCCAGGCCCTTTCTATGCCCCAAAGCCTTGTTTTTCCTTCCCTGGATATCACCAGAATCCCCTGAACCTCTCAAGATGAGGAAAAGCACCCCAAGCTGATTGAATTATGGAAAATTCCTGTTGAATTTTCTCACACACACTCTTGTGCAGCCACGGGTCATTTTCTCAGTATCTACCATTCCAGCCCATGAGCAGGAGGAACTGGTAATCAAAGCCTGCTTGCTTGGGTTACATTTGCAGAGATTCTTGCACAAATACCCTTCTGTTCCTAGGTGTGTGGGCAGCCTCAGTGGCATAAATAGGATAAAGCACCGAAGGCCTGGGAGTTGTATGTGTGTAAAGGACTGCAGCAAGAGACAGAGAGGAATTTTTTCTGACAAGAATGTTCCAAATTTTAAAAATACCCAAAACACAACTTACCTCATCTCAATCCACTGGGATTTGTTGTGCAAATATATTTCCACACAGCTCATGTGATTACAGTAAAATTTGGAGCTGCGTTGCTTTATGTCATTAGTTACTGACTTCCTAACAGGCTTTTTCTTTCCATGAAAATTTTGAACTTCAGACCTACATTGCCCATTAAGACCAAGTACATTGGAAAGTTAATGAAAACTTACAGACACATTGTTACCTTGGCAGCATGATCTCTTCTGGATAGAAGCTAGTAAAGCATAGCTCTATGTCTCAGTTTAGAAAGACAAGCACAAGTTTCAAAGACTGGCATTTCATGTATAAAAACTTCCTACAATAATGGCACATACACTTGTAAACATGGGAAGCTATTTGGGCCTAAGATGTGGGACTATAATTATATGTAGTAACTCTTCCCAGTCTCTTCCCAGGAGAAGGAAAGAAAAGGTTTGATACAATTTTAAGGTTTTTTTTGTGTGTGTGAAGCTTTCCTAAGGTCTTCCTCACATCTTCAAGGACAGTATAGCCCTTTCCAACAAAAAAATATGCATTTTTGATATTTTTTTCATCCTCTGTTTAAAAATACGTGTATAATAAGGGTCAGATTCTGTTTTTGTGCAGCAACATCAATCCAGAATACCCTAGCAGAGAGAAGTAATTTAACACTGAAAGCTGGCTCAACTGGACTTGTTGCAGATATGGTAAGCTGTAACAGTATAAAGAATTTGGCCTGTAAGATATGTGTTATGCGAGTGCCTCTTTACCTCTTTGCCTTGTTTCTGGGAGGGAGAGCTGCCTGGGATAACCTAACTAGCCTAGAGTTATCCCAGTGGCCTTCCCACAGTGTGACAGGGCTCTGAATAAGGCCCTGGAAGCATTGCTGTTCTGCATCCTTACCCATCACCATAAGCATCAGGAGACTACCCTACTTCAGCCCTGCAGGACGAGTAGTAAGCATGGAAAGAATGGGTGGCAGGGGACACTTTGGATGGATCCCTTTGGACAACAGAACATATTAATACTTCTGCAAGTGTAACTTCAGAAGTGACTGCAAAATGTCTCCTCTTCCCAAGAAACCAAAAGAAGAAAAAATGCTGTTTTGACTGTTGAAGGCTGTTTTGGTAGCTGAGAAAAAATTGCTGCCTTGTGTATATTATATTATTCTTAGGAGAAGTATCTCACTATATTATGAAATGTTTAGTAAAAACTTTCAGTCAAATATGCTTGATCTGTGTTCAGAGCAACTGTTCGCATATGGCATTACTGAAGTGTCAGTGAAATCTGTGGGTTAGGGGTGAAAACACCAGCTCAATTCCAGGGCATGAAAAGTTTGCACTACTGAATGCATTTAGAGAATGTAGGTGGAAAAGGTGGAAGTACCACCTTTTTTCCTTTGTAGTAAGGATGTAAAAAGTGTAAGAAACCACCTGCACATTTGTTTTCCAGTTTTCAGTCCCCCAGGGACAGCCTCCTTCTCAAACAGTCTGGAGAGAACCATGGCAGCTGCTCAGCTGCATGAGCCCCTGCACTTAAGGGAGAACCATTTCATAGTGTCCCCTCTGGCCTCCAGTCTTTCTCTTTAGTCAAGGGCAACCTTCCCAACCAGGGCATCGTTATGGGAGGAGAAGGCTCACGACTGACAGGTGTTGTGCTCCACTGTGGCACACTGCACACACTCCTGCACTGTCTGCAGAGATGGCAGCTCTGTGCTGATTAAGGAACTGTGCCAATTAGCTGCATCTGGTCTCTCAGTCAGAGCAAATTATAGAGGGTGTTTCAGAGCCTAGTTCCCAGTGTGCATCATTTCCTGTAAGAAGTCGCTTTCTGTTTGATCTTTTCTGTTTCACCTTGACTGGCCTCAGATGCACCAGTGGATGGAGGAACAGAGAGTGAAGCAGCTTATTTCTCCATTGCTACTGATTTATACCTGGATTCTTTGAGACACTTGTGTTACCACCTCCCTCACATAGGCTCTGACCTGTCCCAGGCACGCAGCATCACTGAAAGGCAGACCATGTTTGTTTATATCACTACTACTACATCATGTTTAAATAAAAAGCAAACAACTTGCTTTTTATTTAAAATGTGCAGAAGTCTTATCTAAGCTATATGAGTGGCAGAGGACCTTGGCACTCAGTGTTTGCAAAAAAATCTTGATTAAGTTTGCTTTATTTCCTGTAAACGTTCAGCAGTTTTTTTGCCAAGTAGTAGTTAAATTGTAAAGAAATACCTTTTGGTGAATGGAATAATGAAATAACATTGTTGCTAGTGTTATCAGGCTAAGTCATTCTAGTGATGATGTTAGATAATACTCCTTGATGAAATGATGCTAATGATATTGAGACTTCCTGCAATGGTGGATAAGGCATTCAGGCTTTTACAGTCCATATGGAAGTGATGTGAGTACTGGGATCCACAAAGATGTTTTTTTCGGTAAGGATCTGTCAGAGAAACAATTTTCTTTCCTAGAAAACCTATCAGATCTCCTTATGTTCAAGCCAATGTGGAAGTCTTTTCATTCAGAGCTCAGAAACATATTTAGAGTTTATGGCTGATACCTTGATAGAACTCATGATCCACCATTATAAATATAGGCGTCCCTCCCAAAAAACTTGATATCTTCTTGATTGTATTTTCAGTCCATGGTTAGACAAAGCAGCTGAGACCACAGCTGCCTTTTTCACTGTTCCCATCCAGACAGTTTGCACTGTCTCCCACAAAGAGATTTATTCCCAATCAGCGCTGCAGAAGGTTTCCAGTGACAAAATCCCTTCAGGCAGGCTGAGAACTGGGTGGCTGAAGGGCCTGCTAAGTGCTGTGGCGGCTCAGCCACAGAGAAGGTGTCCAGGCACCAACTTTTCAGCAGTGCCCTGGGAATGGAAGCAGCTGGGTGAGAGGCAGCTGGCCTAGCATCAGAGTTGGAAGCATGCATGCTAGCAGGGTGGGGATAAGTTTAGAAGAGGAAATGGTTTGGGAAACTGTGAGGATCCCAGCTTTAGCCTGAGTGAAAGGCAGCAGACTGACAGCTGTGAGAGCCACTGGTCCTTCTCAGGCTTAGCCATTCAGAAATATAAAATTTTCTCTTAACTGCAGCAAATTCCTTCCTCTGTAGCCTTAAGGGAGTGAATGTTTTATTTCTCTCAAATGAGGACCTGTGATCCTCTAAAGATAATTTCAGTTCACTGCAGGCATTTATTTTAACCACCATAGAGGAAGAGCATGAGGCTCACACGGGTCTGCTTCTGAAGAGGGAGGACCTTATGTATAGGCTGTTAGGGGCTTCAGGGTTATTTAGAGATGTGAATAGTTACACAGATTTCATTTACACTGCTAAGTCATGCATCCAGTATTTGTCTAACAGACTAGCAGTGCAAGGACTGCATCAGAAAATCTCTTTCTAGCCCTGGGATGATTTTGTCAAGTTACAGGTGAGTAGTGTGGCAAGGTTATTGCAGCTACAGCTGTCACTGCTTTGCTCTAGGACTGGAGAGTCCCACCTCCAGTGCCGTCAGTCAGGAGCCTCTAAATATACAAAGTGGTCTTAGAAAAAAAAGACCTTAAAAAGTATAATGCCACCCAAAATCAATTTCCCTGCTGTGAATTGAATAATTCTTTTTTAATATACTAAGGCATAAAAAAATTAAGCTTCATTCTTTAACATCAAAGTAAGGAAACTGCACTTTATCTGGAGAACATGAATGCCTAAAGCTGCAGTTTCTTTTTCACCAGCTCTCAGCAAGTGGCCATTTAGTCTTAATTGCTATTCACAGTGTAGTCCTATTAAGAATGGCATTAGCAGGCCAAGAACTATTCATTAATAAGTAAAAGGTATGACAGACAGTTCTCATTTTGCCTGAGGTTTTGATTGACATCTTTGTAAAAATCTAACCAGCTGGACCAACTCTTCAAGCCATGCAAGAGAATTATCAAGCTATCAGTTATAAACAAAATAAATGAATTTATGTAACTGGGAAGTGAAAAACTTTATGAAACACTTATATTTGGAATGCTGCTGAACTGACAGACACATGGGACAGTATTAACATTTGACTTGAGAAATGCTTCCAAGCTCGTTGAACTGGAGGTAACTTGTAGGAAGACACCTTATAGTCTGGCACTTTGTCCAAACAAAACAGGTAGTTTTGTCTGCTGGAAGAATTTATTTTTTTTTCCAGGACAGGAATATGAAGAATTGTGGAATTCCTAGGGAAACTTTCTCCTATACTTGAAGGGAACAGTTCCGAAATCACACTTAATCAATCCAGCTATTTCTGTCATTACAGACACTTGCTGTGGCTTCAGTAAAGTATATTCATGTAGTATTTTCTCTTAGAAAAACACTACACTCTTCATGGTTGTTTTGTGGTTGTAGTTTCAAATCAATACAAGCTTTGGTTGTACCTCTTCACATGAATGGAATACTTGGTGCTCTTTTTCAGTCTGACATTAAGGTCTTATATGCCGTTTGGTCTGAAGTCATCGTATTTATAATATCAGAAAAGGGAGATAACAAAGTGGGCAGGTAGAAAAGAGATGTGAATGCAGTTTATTTCAGGGTGTGGAGGAATGTACATATGACATAGAAGTCTGCAGTAGGATCACATTTTTTGGGCCTGCACAAGTGCTAACTGTGCCCTTTTCCACAGCAAACTCAATCCACTCTCCCTTGATGGGAGGTGCAGGGCTAAAAGAGGTTCTGCCTATCAGACAGAAATCTTTGTACAGGGACCCAAATTAGGAAAATCAACTTGTACAAAAACAGTGCAGAAATGTCTCTCATCATATGGCTGAAAGGCAGACTTACCCACTGATTTTTATGAAACTTTACAGATTTCAGTATTTCTAAGTCTCAGGCAAAACTCATGTTTTCTTGATACATTGCTAGTGAAGACAGACTCTTTATTCCTACAAGAAAAGTGTTTAATTTCATCCACTCTCTATTCTTTAGAGAGAACAAGATGGGTTGTGGGGTTTTTTTATCACAAGCATATACTCTCTCAACCAAGAATTTTGTAGTTTCATATGTGTGCCCTTGTAATTTCACCTGCTTTCTTTCTCTCTGAGAGCTTCATTTGTGAGGGGATGTGTGGGGATCCACATGATAGGCTCCAAGTGCTTGTGAGGGAAGCTGATCTGATGGATGGACTTGTCCCCTTCACTGATTGATGCATTCAGCTTATTTTTCAAAGGACTTTTATTGTCTGTCTGATAGACAGATCTGAAATTCAGTGTTACAGAAGAAAATACACTGTGTTCTTGTTCTGCAGTACATATGTCACTAGTGGACCTGTAATTTAATGATCTTATGCAGGTCATTATTTTTTGTCATTCAATGACAACTCATTTTCAGACAGGCTTTCTGTAGAGAGCTTGACTCTTGTCAATCTAAGGTGAAACCCATGGGCCCTTCCTAAATCTGAAGTAAAATTTATTACATTTCTGCTCTCTTTGTGCAAGAAACCTTTGTACTGATGCCCTAGCCCAAGGTGTTGCAATTCCAACTGTATCTGTCCGGGGTTTTTCCACCCCTATTGGTGTGTAGGTCTTCAAAAACTAATTTGATATAGAATTAGCTGGCAACTTCACGAATCAGAACTATTAGTAGCTTTCCAAAGCTGAAGTTGATGCAATATTCACATGATAATCAACAATAGGATTGAAATGGGTATGGAATAATCCCCACACAATGAGCGCTGCAGTCCCATCAAGCAGCCTCACTCTGTAAGCTGCTTTGTGAGATTAATAAACATATCAATCCAGAATCCAGTTCAGGAGTGCCGTAAATCACTGGAAGTACCAGGTGAAACTATGCCACAAGTGCAGTTAACAGAGGTTTTGGTATCAACTTCACCATGGCAGGACTTCATGCCTGGTCTCAGGAGGAGCAGTTTTACTGATATACCTCAAGTGTGAAACTGGTGCTGAGCAGAGCCAGGAGATTCCCACTGCCTGGTCTGCCTGCAGGTTTCCTCATGCTGTCTAAGGAAAATTGCTGTACTTCTACCCATTTTCAAACCAAAGTGACAGTCTGTTGCCACATCATTTTATTTATCTATGGGCCCTTTTCTGCATAGCTGATGATACTGAAAATGTCATCAGTGTGGGCATGGGATTATCTGCTCAGAACAGAGTGACTGCATGGTTGTGAAGGATGAGCATAATTTTTCTGCTTCTTATAATTGAAAAGTTTATTGTATAGCTTAGAAAAATTAATGTCTAATGATTTTCAAGAGGAACATTTTTCAATTAAAATGTTTACAATATGATAGGATTTGTTTTCTCTTGGGTTATGATCTCACTTTTCCTGTCTAAGTCATGACTCGCCATGTCCGGAGGCATTTCCATCCAGAGTTTTGTGTTTTGTGCATTTTCCACTTGAAAGCCCATTCACATTTCATGGCAAAGGATCCAAAAGAACATGTCATTCACCCTTGAGTTCTTAAGGACAATACATGAATCAAACAGTTGTAGGTCTACCACACAGAAAACAGGATGTCTCTTACTACACTATCAGCTCTCCTGATCCAATGGAAAACATAGTTGTTGTTTTTCTCCTAATTTTATTGCATTTCATGTGAGCAGCTGGACACCCAGAAATGTGCCTCTAATGAACCACAGGTGTACAGTGGCACTGACCTTAAAACCAGTGGTTTTGTTGTATATACCTGATTGCAATGTTTTGAATGTCCCTCTCTGATTTTCTTACAATTATTATCTTATTTCCTTCATCACTATAGCATATATCAGCATATAGCAGGGAGTCCAGAACCTATAAACATTTTTAGAAACTCTTCACAATACGAGTGTGGGTTTTAGGCATACAGCATGAAAAAGCTAATGTATTTAAACATCTATGTAGAGAAATCCAAAATAGTTGCACACCTAGTTAAACAGGATCTTCTTCCCAGAATGTGCATGTTATTTCAATCAGAAATAATACACTGAAATTCCAGACCGTTGCCACTAGGTGGTATAAAATTATGTTTCTTACTTGTATATGCCCTTGTTTGCAGATAAGGTTTGGTCTGAATGCACTCATGACAGTTTATGGAAATGCTGAAGGTCTTCAGGTTTTCACTGGTAAGGATTTTGATACGCTTGTATGCTTGCAATCTCTGACATAATTGTTGGATTCTGAGTGCTCAGATAATCACTCCAGTGGTTTAACACTTGTTTGGTTTTTTCTTTTCCTTGATTTGGTGGTGCTGTGGTTACATGATCCTTTCAAACCACAACATACCAGTTCTGCTGCCAGAGGAGGTGGTACCACCAAGCACCTCTATCACCATCCCCAGCACCCTGTTCCTGCCTACTGCCTGCCTAGTTACATGCAGGGAATAGGTCCCAACGCCAGGGACATGGTAAAGACCATCTTCTAGGAAAGAAGGAAGTGACATTTCATTCTGGCGACAACAAGGAGTTCTGCTGTATTCAAGTGACTCTGAAGTGTGAACTGTGAGATTAAAGGTGGTCCAAATCTCATATCTTCTTCCTTAGCTACGTTCATTAAGGTCTCAATTCAACAAAATTCTTAAGAACGTTTTATTTTAAGTATCTGAACTGCTCCATTGACTTCAATCAAGGTGCTAATGTGCTTAAAATGAGGTTAGTGCCACAGCACTTGAGGGATTAAACCATACACACTATTGCAGCTACCCCAGAAATCAACTGCAAAATGTTCATTGGTTTAAGCAGGCAGGGCTGTGCTTCCAATCTGCACTGAAATCACAGCATCCTAGAGTGTCTGTCTGGCCACAGCCCCCTGGATCAAACTGAGAACACATACTCTTCTCCCTCCACTGTCATCCTTGTCACTGTCCTCTCACCTTCTCATCCTGGCACACAGACAGTGGTGCTGCATGGGTGCCTGCAGGGCTTACCACAGTCACCTCAGAGACTCAGAAGCTGAGATGAAGCATGCTGGCCCTGAACTTCAGAGTTAGCTTCTGTACCTGGTCCGAAATCCTTCATGCCAGCAAGATTTTTCTGAAATCATAATGAGTTTTCATCTGTGAAAACATTTAGGCTCGAGCCCAGAGCAGTGCTCAGGGTTTCAGAGGTTTTCATTCCCCTGCTGTAATTCTAACAGAAATTGATTATTTAATCTACTCTCTAAGTAAGTATGAAGTCTTGTAAGTAACATGTCAGAAATAATTATTAAAATAAAACTTATTTGTATCCCTGCAGAACACACAGAGCTATTAAAAATGGAATAGTCCTGTAATAGTTCTAGCAGGAGGGCTGAGTAGTGTGTTCCAGTAGAAGGCGAGATCAAATCACTCACCTGCTCTCACACTTGTTGTGTGGAACTATCATTGCAAGCATCAGCAATGACAGCTGCTTCTCAAGCGGGAAGAATTGCTGAAACATATTTTATGCTTATTGTGCTGTGGGATTTAGGTTTTGTTGATAAGCCTGACTTTGACTTTTGTTGATTTGATAGAGAGCCAAACTCAGGTCACAGCTGAGGAATCTTTAGGCCAATATTCAGTATCAGATATTATCAAATTCTGCTATATTTTCAAAGGAGAAATATAATTGTGTCCTGTAATACAGAAGTTAAGCGGTTCTCCCACCTAGCCTTCTGCCTGGTATGTACAAACCTTTCTCCATGGACTTCTGTGAGTACATAGAAAAAGACCTCAAGGCAACCAAGGTCTTTGTTCCTTGCAAAAATTTTGACTAAAAATGAATGAGGCAGAGATTCAATGTTGTTGTTCTTATGCTTTAAGATTGGGTCAGTATTTTTTCACCTGATAACCAAATATAACCGATACTTTGTATTTTTGGAAGTCTTTTGTTAATATTATGTTCCTGCAGAAATTTATTTCCCTCTCATCCCCAGGGATCCCCATCTCTATCTCCAGCTTTTCCTTCTGTCTGCCTACAGTGGGGTTTGGCCTACAAGAATTGGTAATTCTATCTTTTTTCTAAAGTGGGAGGCTGTGTACCCTATCTGGGTTTTATCAACACTACAAAGCAAAAAGGCACCCAAGAGTGCAGAAAGTGGAGATGCTGATCAACATGTATCTGGCTGCGAGCTGCCATGTGCTGTTCAGGGAAATCTAGCACAGAGCTGAACTTGGCCTTTAAATCTCTTTAGATAACATGCTGACCTCTTATGATGGTGCTGACCTCTTCTGAAGATGTTGACAGCAAGACATATTCATACCCCTCATTCATGCAAATTTGTTACTACCTTCCCTGTGCCAAGTAAAATTAATTAGGAAATAAAACTATTATAAGTCTTCCATCTCTGTTGATGTAAAAGGAGATGCTAATGGAATACAAGAGTGTGCTGTATGTGAGAACTATACATATACAGCTATAAATGTCTTACATATTTCTGCAGAATTCATAGGTGTTATAGATTGCAAAGATCTGCGTGATCCACTCCATTGCTAATAGTTAAGTATTATAGTTAAAAGTTGCTAGATGTGTTCTAGTATATGCTTTATATATAGAAATACAATATGCTGATGCTTAATTCAGTGTCATTCAACAATATATTTCATGCCAAAGCTTCACAATCTATTAAGCCAAAGACATTTACTGAGAATTGATTTCAATCCTTAGGAGATTCAGTGTAGCTTTGGTGGGATTAATGGCTTAAAGTTAATTGTTTTTGCTAATATTTTATTTGAAATGTCCTGTTCAGCAAAGGTAATCTGACATTTTGCTCACTAGGGATGTGGAGCCAAACTCACTGCTGACATAGGCAGGTGTAACCTCATTGACTTAATTAGAAGCAGCACCTACTTACCCTGGTGAATTTGGTATCTTACCCTTTTGCAGAGAAGGGGAAAATGTAAACGTTGGTGCTTAGAAACCCGGAGGTAGAGTATAGAGGACGAAAGAAAGAGGAAATACCAGTGTCTAAAATGAGTTTGCCAGTTACTCTAGAAAAGTAACTAGTAAAAGCAGCTGAAGCTGACTTCGCCCTCTCTAGGAAGGACTATGCGTTAAATCTTGCTGAATAAATGGTATGGAAAATCTGAGGTTTTAGTAATCACTTCAAAGAAACAAACATGTAATTGTTTCTAGAGCAAAGAATAACCATTGTCCTTTTGTGAGGAGGAAACTTGCTCATTAGAAAGAAAATAGACATCGTGAAAAAATGCTGATGACCTGGAGCAGGAGGGAGTGGTTCATATTTATAAGTGCATATTAGCCCTGAAAGGCTCAAAGAGATAATGGGGAAGTAGAAGACAATTAATGGCCACTTGTCCCTACAACTACAAGACAAAGACAGTGTCCCTGGGAGGTGCCAGGTGGACCCTTCTCAGCCACTGCAGTAGGAGTTCCCTTGTGCAGAACAGAGCTACAGGCCTGATTGCTTCCAGTGAAAAATTTGCTAGCATTGCATGTGTAGAACTCAGACTCTTGAGGATGGACTTTATTTGTATTTTTTTATGCTACATTTTCTTTTGTTCAGGGAACTTTCAGGTTTCTCATTACAGCATTATAACTTCATTCATGAAAGGAAATCTGAAGGGTGGATCCATGATCACTCTAAGTCCTCATTATATGCACAGTGAGAGAAAGAGAGACATAATCCTTTGAACAGAAACAGATGGATCATATAAATTTCATTTGATGATGGAGACCATACTTTTCCAGGCAAAATCTACAGACCTTACCAAAGCTGGTATGGATGTGGTCAAAGTGTAGCTGGTGCGGCCTCACCTCGAGTCCTGTGTGGGATTTTTGGCACCTCAATGTAAAAAGAACATAAAACTATTAGACAGTTTCCAAAGAAGGGCCAAAAAAATGGTGAAGAAGTGAAACTGTATGAGGAGTGGTTGAGGTCACTTCAGCCTGGAGGAGAATGAGCAAGACATCATCTTAGCTGAAAACTTCCTGGTGAGGGGAAGAGGAGGGGCAGTCACTGATCACTCTTGTGACCAGTGACAGGACCCAAAGAAATGGGATGAAACTGAGTTGGGGACGTTCAGATTGGGTATCAGGAAAAGGTTCTTTAACCACAGGATGGTTTAACCACAGGATTGGAACAAGCTCCCCCAGGAGGTGGTCACAGCACAGTGATCCTCTAGCCTTGATTTTCCTGAGCCAGTTTATTTTAGACGTCATAGAGAACATCAGCAAACCCCATGGATCTCCAGCAAGAAGATTAGGATAGATGGTAAGAATTGTCCTGGAAGAACTAGAACAGTGTTATAAATGAGATAGCTGAATTAAAATGATAAAAGTAATTTATTTATAATAATAATAAATTTGCAAAAAAGCCACCACCAAAAGAAATGGTGCCGAGCCCAGGATAGACACGGTGAACAGAGCGTGTGTTTCTCTAGCCTCACAAGCCCTCCTCTGTTCACAAACTTCAGTTTTCCATATAAAAGTGTCCTTTTATATGGTTTTTCTGCCCTTAGGCTGTTCTGAGGTTGCTCCATTTCTTTAGACTCTGAAACATATTCATGGTTGTCATCTCCTTCTCCCGGTCTGGCTGAAGTTTTCCAAGAAGAGGAGAAATGTTTGATACAATTTTCNGCCTGGCTGAAGGCTTTTCCAAGAAGGGGAAAAATGTTTGATACAATTTTTGGGAAGCCGGTATTGAGTTTTGAATGTCCTGACAACTCCCCTATCTTATTGTGGTTCTCGATCGGGTGTTGATCACTGGTCCTCATTGGTGTCCCGGTTTTAGAGACAGTTATC
>VWYI01000804.1:0-22574 GCA_013399455.1 Anthoscopus minutus | reverse complement strand
AATAATATTCTGCCTTGTGCATCCTCTCCTTTTCCAGCCAGCAAGGAAGAGAAAACCTTTACCTTGGATATCAGGGAATTACAAATGGATCAAGGTGGAACCTCTGATTTTCTTCCCAGTTTGGGTGAAGTGTTTGGGAAGAGGGGGGATTGGGGAAGTCTGGGATCGGGAAGGGCTCCTGGAGCCAGGAGGGGACATGGATCAGGGAAGTGAGGAAGCCAGGGCATCCCAGAGCTCCTTGGAATATCCACACCATTCCCAATGCTCTCCCTGCCAGGATTCTGGAGAAAGGACACCCCAGCACATCCCAGCTAAAATTCCCTGGATTTATCCTCACCTCCCAGAGCCTTGGCTTTGCTCTCAGAGATTGGGATCAGACCCAAGGGAGCCAGGCAGATGCTCCATCCTGTGCATCCTGAAATTCTCTCCTCTCCCGCTGCCTCTCAACTGGATCAGCCAAAAAATTTCCCGGGATTTTGCCTTGTTTTGCTTCCCAGAGAGGCTTGGAAAACTCTCATCCAGAGCACGCGTGGCTGTTTTCCTTTAATTCCATGGGATGCTGCTGGTTTTGAACTCTGCCCGGATTTCTGTTCTGTTTTGTTTTCTTTTCCAGGGATGTTTTGGTGCTCTTCTGTTTCCTTGTTTATGGAACAGCCGGAGAGCCGGGGATGGGGGGTGCCATAAAAACCCCAATCCGGGATTTTTGATGATCCCGATTGTTTTGTTGATTCCGTGCTGGCTGAGCCCCACGCGAGGCAGGAATGAAAAACCTCCGGGATATGTCAGGAATGGGGAGCAAGCAGAGACGCTCTGCGGCATTCCCTGAAAAAAAAATAAAAAGGGATAATAAACCGAGCTATCCTTTCAAATCCACTCCCAGCTGGTTGGGAAAACATCTGTGTTTGCTTTATCCCGTGGTGGCAGAGATAAGGATCTGGGACAGGGATAATTGTCAAGGAATGTGTTCCTAATGATCCGTGGATATTTAAACATACGATAACTGTCCCATTAAAACCCCCTCCAGTCGGATTTATTGGATAAGGATTCTCCTGGGCTGCCATTCCTGGTTTTCGAGGATTATCAAAACCATCCCCAAAGATTAGCGAGGGGTTTTACCATTCCCACGTCCCCCTCGTTAATCCTTAATAAATCTGCTTCCCATGATCGGCTCTCCGGAAGCGATCGTGGCTCTTGGGATTTGGAATACGGCGAAAATTCCCGTGGGAATTGCAAACCTGGCACAGCTCCTGTCCAGAGATTCCAGGCGCTGGTGGGAAAGTTGGGATGGTCCTGCTCACCTGGCCTGGTTTGGAAGTCGGTGTCACCTCAACAGGATCCAAATGGGATCCAGGAGAGAATTTTGATAGGAGCCAGGGAATGGCTGTCCCTGGGAAAGGGGAGCTTGGGCTGGGATCTTGGGCAGGAATTCCTGGTTGGGCTGCAATTCCCAGATTTGCTGTGGCTGCCCCTGCATCCCTGGGAATGTCCAAGGCCAGGTTGGAAACTGGGGCTGGGAGCAGCCTGGGACAGTGGGAGCTGTCCCTGCCCGTGGACAGGGTGGGAATGGGATGGGATGGGATGGGATGGGATGGGATGGCATGGCATGGCATGGCATGGCATGGCATGATCCTTAAGGTCCTTTCAATCCAAACCATTCCAGGATTCCCTGACACCGCAGGAGTGGGATTATCCCCGTGCAGATCCATGCTGGCAGAACAGAAGGAATCCAGGAATTCCATGGGAAGCCAGGAGAGCTGCCCGGGGCTGTTGTCCCGATAAATCCAACTGCACTCAGGACAGAAATGATGGAATTCAGCAGCGGAGCCCCGGCGGGGTGGGGGCAGAGCTGGAGATTTCCTGCCCAGACTCTCAGATTGGATTTCCCAATGGAAACCCTCGGGAATGACAATTTTCCGGCAATCCGCGAGCCGAGTTGTTAATTAATTGATTAATTAATTAAGGGGGTTGTTAATTGCAATTAAGTCTCCACACTGGCTGCTCCCTCCACCACCTCCACGCCTTCGGAATTTGCTGCCGGCCCTGCTGGGATCAAAATTTTCCTTTGTTTTCAACCCTCTGGAAAATCCTCTGGTGGGGCTGGAGTTTTCCAGGGAGAATCCTTAGGGAATATCCCTGGGCAGGCCTGTGCCCTTGTGCTCCCCCCGGGGTTTCCCAGGGAGTTTTAGGGATCCGAGTTTTCCTGTTGGAGAGGCCAAAGCCCTGCCTTTAATCCCTGCTCCAGCTGGAATGATCCAACCCATCATCCAAAGGAATAAAGGAGATCTCCAGCCTCTGGCTCAGGAATATCCGGAGTTTTTCCCAGGAACAGGAGCAGGGACAATCCCAGTGCCAAATTCCAATCCTGGTGACAATTCCACAGCTCCCAGGGGGATCCATCTGCAATCCCAGCCACAACCACAAACATCCTCCATCCCAGGATCCGCAGCTGAGGATCCCGGGGATTTCTGGGAAGTGCAGAAAAATTGGGAATCCCAGATCTTCCTCTCTAGAACAGCATCAGTTTTGTCAGGATTTTTGCCATGTTTTTTTGGGATTGTTGGAGGATTTTGTTGTTCCCTGGGAGTCGTGGCAAGGCAAAGGAAATGTTTGGATTCCATGGGGATTCCATAGGGATTCCACCGGGATTCATGGATATTTTGGATTCCAAAGCTTGAACCCGGCTCTGCCCCCTCAGCTCTGAGCTGGGTATCCAGGTTTTTTATGGGATGAGCCCAATGTCCTTTGGAATAACTTCATGGGAAAAGGAGCCACAGCTGGAAATCCTTCCCTCCCTTCCCCATCCGATCCCAAATCCTGCTCAGGGATCAAAGGATCATTCCCACCGAAAAGGATCATGAATGACAAATCCTGTGGGAATTAATCATTTCATTCCATCAGGAAACACATCAGGGAATTTTCCTGTCCCTTTTTTCCTGGAATTCTTGGCCCTCAAGGAGGCCTGGTTCTGGAGACATCCCTAAAAATTCCTTAATCCCAAAAGCCACAGATGAGGGAATTCTGCTGCACCCTCATTTTTCCCCCAGGCTGAATCGGTACCCAAGATTTTTCCGTCTTTTCTTACTGGAAATAGGACGGATACTTTGGATTATTTAATATTAAAATCCATTGTATAATTAATTATTATGACAATTTGATTCTTCCCTTTCATCCCAAATTTTATCCCTTTCATCCCGGAATGGAGCATCCTAAAAGGATTTCTCCCAAGGCAAATTTAATTCCTGGAAGTATGGCTGGAATGTCAGGATCTGGGACATCACTCTCCTGCCAGGAGCACCAAAGAATTCCAGAAGAACGGGAAGGAACCAAGAGCCAGATCCTAAAAACAGGAGCTGGATTTTCATGGAATCCTCTCTCCTTTCCTCCATTTTATTTTTATTTTTTTGGGAGTAAAAATCCTAATGAATCAGACTAAAAACAAACAATTTAATATTTTTGGGGGGTTTTCCATTATTTTTTGGCCCTTGGGAAGGCTTCATGGAATTTGCGGAAAACCGGGATTAATTAGATAATTAGATAATAATTAATTAGATAAGTAATTAATTGGATTAATTCCCTCCTTTTCTCAGCTGGGATTGAGCCCCATCTCAGGTGTTCAAAGTGCAATGAATGGGGTTAATTAAAAAAATTAAATTATATTTAGATAATAAATAATAATTAAATAATAATCAGATAGTAATTAAATAATAACTAAAGACAAACCTCCAATTAATTAAAAAACCTCAATCGATTAAATAAAAAAATAGTTAACTAATGATAAAAATCCCAATTAATTAAAGACCAAAAAATCAATTAAAGACAAAAAAGATGATTAATTATAGATAAAACCCAAATTATTTAAAGATTAAAAGCACAATCAATTAAGGGGAAAAACTTAATTAAAGACCAAAAACCCCAATCATTTAAGGGGAAAAAAACTAATTAAAAATCCCAATTAATTAAAGACAAAAACCACAATCAATTAAGAGGAAGAAAAACAATTAAAGATAAAAATCCCAATTAATTAAAGACAAAAACCCCAATTGATTTGGGGTAAAAAAAGCCCCAATTAATTAAAAATAAATCCCCCAATTAATTAAAAATTAAAAAGCTAATAAGAGGCAAATAACCCCATCCAGAACCTCTGGAATAAAACTCCATGACCTGGGAGATGGGAATGAGGAAAGAACGGGGTGGGAATTTTGGCTCCACCCAAATTCCCACTGCAGAATATTCCAGGCTGTTTGGAAATCTTCTGACCTGGCTCAGATTCCAGCTGATTTATTCACCTCGGAATTCTGGAGAGGATTTTTTTGGAAATTTTTTTCCAATTAATCCCAAGCTTGGGAGGAGAACTTCCAAAGGTAACAAAATTTTTCTTTTGTTTAAAAGCAGAGCGGAACAATTCCAATTTTTGGGTTTTTTTTTTGGAGTCTGAATTCCTTCCCAACACAGGCCAGGGAATCCCACAATTCCTGTGGCTGAATCTTGTCCTTGGAAAAAAAAAAGTTTGGAATTCACTGAACACTTTTCCTTCTGCTCCAGAGTTTTCCTCATTTATGGATGGCTGAGGGTTTTTTTTTTAAATTTTTGGATGAAGTTTCGGCGAAGTTTCGGCAAAATTTGGACACTTTGGAGCAAACTCAGCCCCGGGAATTCCCGTGCTTGGTTTATTTGGGAAAAATCTGCTCCCTGTTTTCTGGAATCACGGCTTGGACAAATATTTGACCTCTGGAATCCTTCACCATATGGATTTGACCTGGGAGTGACCAATTTTTACTGGACATTCCAGACAAATCAGGAATTCTTTTTGGAATTCCTGAGCCACAGCATTTTGCTTTTCCCCTTGGAGAAGCAAATTGGGGAAAAAAAAATTATTCCCGGTCTGAATTATGGAATTTGGATGGATTTAATTTTTTTTTTTTTCAATTCAAATGGGAAGAAAATTCCAAATTAAGTGGAATTTTGGAGGGAAAACAGAATTAGGAATTCAGGAGTCCTGAATTTTTCCCAATGATATTTTTAAGTTTGGCTTTTTTGGGATGAGTTAATTGGTGATGCTGAGAGCATTCCCTGAGCTGCCAAAATTGTAGGAAAATTTCAGGATTCTTCTGGTGCCTCTTTGAACCAAAAATTCCTGCTCCTGGCAGCTTCTCCAGGAGAAATCAGATTCCAGCCTGGATTTCTCCTGGAGGAAACTCAGGAATGTCCTCGGCTCCCAGAAATTCCTTTTTGTGCCAGCCACAGATTTTCCTGCTTTTCCATGCATTTGTGCAATCCCAAATCCAAGCCCAAGGGCTCTGTGCTCCCAGGCCTGGTTGGAAAGCGGGACAAAACATTCCCAGAGTTCTTGGAATCTCTGGGAATGTTTTCCTTTCCTTTTCCCACGGTTTGGGATTCGGCAAAGAAAATGCTTGGAGCACTTTCCCCGGGATCAGCACTTTCCCACAGTTCATTCCCAACATTTTTAGGATCCAAAGGAATGTTTTTTCCAGTGAAGGCAGGAGCTCATCCGAGCCCGGACACCTGGAAAACTCCACTCCACTCTGAAAATTCCCAAATAATTCTTACAAACCACCAAGGATTTCTTTATTCCAGTCGGGACAACTCAAGATTTCCATGTTTTGGGTTTTTTTCCTGAATAAAAGGCACTTTTTGATGGAGCACCAAGGTGACCTTTCCAAGAAAATCAACCCTGGGCAGCTCCGGTGACATTTCCCAAGCACGGAGCTCCAAGGAATCCGTGGGGAGAGGAGCTGGAATGACGCTGATTCCATCGGAAGGGCCCTGGATCCCCGGAGGCTCTTCCCGGTGACAGAGCTCTTTGTCACCTGCTCCTCTCCCAATTTTTTTGGCAGATTTGGTTTTTTTTCCCCCTCCAGATCTGCAGAAAAGGGAAAAACTCCGGAAAACAAAGGTTTGGGGAGGGAGGTGGATTTTTTCCCTCTTCCTCGGCTCTCTTTACTCCTTAAATCTTTGATTCCTGCTCTTCATCTCCACCTCAAATCCTGGGATTTTGGTGGTTTCTCAGGTAAATTGTGGCATCTGTTGAAAATTTTAAAAGAATTCCAGAATTTTTGTAAATTTATGGAAAACACGGGGTTTTTTTCCTCTTCCTGAAATCCAAATAATTAAAGACAAAAAAAAAAAAAACCAAACCAAAAAACCCAAATTCCATAACACCCAAAAAAGGAGGAATTTTGTCCTGAAGGGAAAAATTCCTAAAAGTGCTTCAATCTGGAGCTGACCCCAGTCAGGAAAACACTTGGAAAATACAGGGAAGGTTGGATCTTTGGGAACATCTCTTCACCAAAAGGGTTGGAAAGCCACAAAATGTTGGAATTTTGGGGACCTTTCTTCACCAAAAGGATTTTGGGAATATTTCTTCACCTAAAGGGTTGGGAAAGCACAAAATGTTGGCATTTAGGGAATATTTCTTCACCAAAAGGGTTGGGAAAGCACAAAATGTTGGCATTTAGGGAATATTTCTTCACCAAAAGGGTTGGAAAGGCACAGAAGTTTGGAATTTTGGGAACATTTCTTCACCAAAAGGATTTTGGGAATATTTTTTCACCAGAAAGGTTGGAAAGCCATGGAAAAGGATGCCCAGGAAGCTGTGGAAATCTTGGATCCCTGGAAATCTTGGATCCACTTGGGAACGGGGTTTACCTTTGGACTTGACGGTCCCAGATTCTCTTTTCCAAAACAACTCCATGATTCCAAAACAGAAATGAAACTCCCGGTATTCCCAGGTGGAGGAAATCTGTGGTTCCTTCCACGCTGGGTCAAATCCACTCAAAGCCCAAAATGAGTCCAAAAGGATCCAGGAATTCCATTGGTTTCATCCAGGGATCATGGTGAGTTCTGGATGGGAGAGATGGAAACATTTTGGGGGATCACATTGGGAATTTTTTAAGGACAATGGGATTCCCAGAGGTTCTTCTCATGGCAAGAGACATTTCCAGCTGGCGGGGACAGGCTTGGAGCATTTTCCAGTGGGAATTTTCTCCATGGAGGGTTCCTGGAGCCAGATTTTCCATCAATATCCATCCATCACCAAGAAAGGCCTCGTTGGGGGTCAGGAAATCCTGATTGTCAAATAAATCCTGGGAAAAATTATCTTCCTTTCCATTTATTTGTATTTGAAATAAATAAAAAATACAAACTTAAAGAAATAAAATAAGGATGAACGGATTCTGACAGTTCTTGGAATTTGCGGGAACTGGATTGTCAGGGAATGGAGGTGGAAAGGAATCCACGGAAAATGGTGGGAGAAGCAACCGGAGAACGATGGAAGAGGAGACTTCAGAACTTTTTGTTGGGAAAAATGAGGGAAAACTCCATCGTGTTTTGGTTGGATTTTGAGTAGGGAAGACCAAGAAATTCGGATTTTTTTTTTTTTGCCTAAAAATGCACCGCTGGAATTTTGGGAATGCCACATTCCAGCCACGGGGAGATCCCAGCTAGAGGCACACAAATCTCCGTGTTCCATGCGGGTCCAAATCCCGCTTTTCCGATGGAATTCCATGCAAAGAGAAGGAGGTGAAGCAGCTCTGGTTCTTTTCCGGGATGGTCATTCCTGAAAAGGGCAGGAAAACTGGGAATGGAGGAAACCCCACCCTCACTCCTTGCTTAATTCCAGCAGGGAAAAGGAAAATCCCAATAATTCCAGCGTTATTTGTGTCCAGTTGGATTTTTGAGGGCCAGTTTTCCCCTCTCCTTTTTCTCCCAACTGAGAAATCCCTTCCTAAATCCTCCCAAACCGGAAGCATTCCCAGCTTTCCTCTTCCCTTGGAAAAGGGAAAAATCCCAACAATTCCAGCACGGGATTCACCTGGATTCACCCCCCGGAGCGCTCCGAGGAAACCAACCCACTCCACACAAGGAAAACACGGAAAATCATCCCTGCTTGGGGCGCCAACCTCCCCAGACTCCCCTTTTCCCTGGAAAACCCGGGAATTCCATGGGAGGCACAGCGCGTTCCCGACACGCAGGGCTGGGATCCGGCACAAATGGGAGCCGTTTCCTGGATTTTTTTTTCCCCTGGATTTCAGGACAGGGTTCAGGCAGGGGCCAAGGCATGGATGTGTCAAAATGAGGGATGGCCTTGGGGGTCACCTCTCCTTTGGACTCCAACGCCGCTTTTCCGTAGGCTGGGAAATTAAGGAGGTGGGAAGGAGATTTATTCGTCCCCCCGGCCCTGTAGTTCCTTGTTAGGTTAAATTCCCTGATTTCCGGCTACAAAAGCGCTTGTTAAAATAATCTCCCTGGAAAAATTCCTCCGGGAGCGCTCAGTCTTCCCCGGTCCGGCATTCCCGGGGAATGGAAGGGGCGAGGTGAGATGGATTCCTGCAAAATCGCAACAAACTCCCCCCATCCCAGGGAAGAGGAGCTCGTTCCCAGGAATTGTTGGGAATTCGGCTTGTTCTGGGTGTCTTGTGGGGAATTCCAGGATCCCTGCATCCTGTTTCGTTTTTATCCACAAGGATGTTCTGCCTTTCCCACTCTCCCAGATTTTTCCACAGGTAATTCCCGTTGGTTTTTCCTGTCCACAACTTCCACCGGGATTGTCCCGAAGAGGCAGCAGGAAAATCCGTGTGCTCGACCTCTCCCTCTTTCCAGGCCATCAGATCCCAAAACTTCTTTTATCCACATCCCTCAAACCCCAGTGGGAATTCTGAGCCCAATCAGCCCCAAATCCCATCCCCAAATCGAGGATTCCTCCCTATGCCTCCTTATCCCAGTATCCTGCCAGCCCATTCCCAAAATCCCTCATCTTCTTCCCATTTTTCCCCTCTCCGTGGTCCCATTTTCTTCCCACACCTCACAAACGCCCCCAAACCGAACTGGCTCCGAGGATATTCCACATTCCTTATCCTGCTCTGCCTCCATCCCAAAGTTTTGGCTCCTTTCCTGTGTCCCAATCCAGACTCAGGATTGGGACACCGGGAATCTCCGTGGGGACCTGAGGAGCCTCTCCACACCCATGAAATAGGGATTCCTTCCTCCCATGGATTGGAACGGGAGCGGCACAGCAGAGCCTGGCTTGGGATCTCCACTCCAGACTTTTCCATGATTTCCATGGGATGGTTCGGGTTGGAAAGAGCTTAAAGATGATCCCGTTTCACCCCATCCAAGGGCAGGGACAACTCCCACCATCCTAATGGATTCAGCCTGGCCTTGGGCACTGCCAGGGATGCACAGGAAATCTGGGAATTGCAGCCCAGCCAGGAATTCCTGCCCAAGATCCCAGCCCAAGCTCCCCTTTCCCAGGGGCAGCCATTCCCTGGCTCCTGTCCCTCCCTGCCTTGGCCCCAGTCCCTCTCCAGCTCTCCTGGAGCCCCTGCAGGGACTCTCAGCATTCCCTGCATTTTCCCTTCTCCAGGGAACATTCCCAGCTCTCCCAGAGCAGAGTGGCTCCAGAATCCTGGAATGCTTTGTGTTGGGAGTGACCCTAAATCCCATCCCATCCATGGGCACCTCCCACTATCCCAGATTGTTGCAAATCCCATCCAACACAGCCTCGCACACTTCCTGGGACCCAGGGATGAGGAGGAAGATCCTCAGGATTTTGGCTGCGGCTGAGGCTGCACAAACTCATCACCCCATTCCCCTTCCCCTTCCCCTTTCCCCTTTCCCATTCCCTTTCCCCTTTCCCATTCTGTTTCCATTTTCCCATTATTTTCCCCTTTTCCATTCCCCTTTCCCTTTCCTTTTCCCCTTTTCCCATTCTTTTTCCCCTTTCCCATTCCCCCTTTCCCATTCTCTTTCTCCTTTCCCCTTTGCCCTTTCCTTTTCCCCTTTCGTCTTCCCCTCTCCCATTTTCTTTCCCCTTTCCTTTCCCTCTTTCCCTTTCCCCTTTCCTATTATCTTTTCCCTTTCCTATTATCTTTCCCCTTTCCTATTCTCTTTTCCCTTTGCCCTTTCCTTTCCACCTTTCCCATTCCCATTCCCTTTCCCAGCAGCCCCTTCCCAAAATCCCGCTACCCCCTCGGGATGCCTGGAACCAACCCCTTCCCTCCAGGAAAAACAAAACCCCAAAACCGGCAGCGAGCTTTTATCCCGGGCTGGGACAAAGCTCTCATTGTGCGCCTGGATTATCCCGGCTGCCGGAGCCGGGAGAAACCCGGGAATGCCGGAGGGAGCAGAGGGCGCATCCCGAGCGTCCCCGGGGAGCTCCTGCCTTTGGCTGGGAGCGGAGACTGAGGAGCAGCCGGAGCTCTCCAGACGTTACCTCAGCTCCCGCCTCCCTCCCCGCGCTCCCGGGGCTCCGCGATCGGGAGCGGATGGATCCTCGCCCATCAATCACGGCCGGCTCCTTCCCGACCCCGGGAAACCGGGAAGCCGCTGGGGGAAAGCTCCGGCAGCTTCGGGGCGCAGCGGGAGGAAAAAGCGGCTTTGGCTCCTTTCCTCTCCCTGTTTTCCCCACTTTTTTTCTTCCTTTTTACTCATTTTTTTTTTCCCCCGCTCGTTTTCCCTCCTTTTTTCCCCTTAATTCCCTTCTTTTCCCCTTTTATTCCCTTCTTCCCCTTTTTCCCCCTTTTTTACTTTTCCATTTTTTTCCTTTTTATCCCTTTTCTCTTTTTTTCTCCTTTTCCCCTTTTTNCCCTCCAGGAAAAACAAAACCCCAAAACCGGCAGCGAGCTTTTATCCCGGGCTGGGACAAAGCTCTCATTGTGCGCCTGGATTATCCCGGCTGCCGGAGCCGGGAGAAACCCGGGAATGCCGGAGGGAGCAGAGAGCGCATCCCGAGCGTCCCCGGGGAGCTCCTGCCTTTGGCTGGGAGCGGAGACTGAGGAGCAGCCGGAGCTCTCCAGACGTTACCTCAGCTCCCGCCTCCCTCCCCGCGCTCCCGGGGCTCCGCGATCGGGAGCGGATGGATCCTCGCCCATCAATCACGGCCGGCTCCTTCCCGACCCCGGGAAACCGGGAAGCCGCTGGGGGAAAGCTCCGGCAGCTTCGGGGCGCAGCGGGAGGAAAAAGCGGCTTTGGCTCCTTTCCTCTCCCTGTTTTCCCCACATTTTTCTTCCTTTTTACTCATTTTTTTTTTCCCCCGCTCGTTTTCCCTCCTTTTTCCCCCTTAATTCCCTTCTTTCCCCCTTTTATTCCCTTCTTCCCCCCCCTTTTCCCGCTTTTTTTCCCCCTTTCCCCCCCTCCATTTTTCCTTCCTTTTAAAGGTTTTTCCCATTTCCCCCCCCTTTTCCCCTTTTTCCTCTTTTTTCCCCATCTTTTACCTCCTTTTTCCCCTTTCCTCCCCCTCCTTTCCCCTCTTTCTTTCCCTCCTTTTTCCCCTCCTTTTCCCCTTTTTTCCTCCTTTTACCCCAGTTTTGACCTTTTTCTCTCCCTTTTTTCTTCCTTTCCTCCCCTTTTTCCTTTTTCTCATTTGTCACCTTTTTTCCCCTCCTTTTTCTTTTTTCCCCTTTTTTNCTCCCCTTTTTCCTTTTTCTCATTTGTCACCTTTTTTTCCCTCCTTTTTCTTTTTCCCCCTTTTTTACTTTTCCATTTTTTTCCTTTTTATCCCTTTTCTCTTTTTTTCTCCTTTTCCCCTTTTTCTGTTCTCCTTTTTTCCTTTTTTCTTTTTTTTCTCCCTTTTTATTCTTTTCCCTTTTTCCTTCTTCTCCCCCCTTTCCCTTTTTCCATTTTTCTCCTTTTTTCCTTTATTCCTTTTCTCTTCTCCTTCTCCCCCTTTTTCTCCATTTCATGCTTTTCCCTCTCTTCTTCCCCCTTTTCCATTTTTTCTCCTTCTTTGCTTTATTCCTTTTTCCCCTTTTCCCTTTCTCTTTTTTCCCTCTATTTTTTTTTCGTTATTTTTTTTCCCTTTTCCCCCCGTTTTCCTCCTTTATTTTTTCTTTTTGGAATGAGGGACCCAGTGACGTTTTCCCTGGCTTTTTTCCCACCCTCTCCTCATTCTTTCTCCTACCAACCCCTATTTTCCCGATAAAACAAAATTCCCAGTTCCCTGATCTTACACCCAGCTGCCCTAAACAGGAACAGACTCTGTGCCATGAAGGATAAAAATTGTCCCTGTTTTGTCCCAGTTTTTTCACCAACTTTTTCACCATTTTGTCCCAATTCCAATTTTTTCCACCATTTTGTCCCAATTTTGTCCAAATCCCAAATTTTTCACCATTTTTTCCACAATTTTTTCACCATTTTGTCCCAATTTTTTCCATCATTTTCCCGCCATTTCCCCACAATGTTTTCACCATTTTTTCACCGTTTTCTCACAAACTGTTCTCGCTCTGTCCCCAGCACATCCAGGCCCCTCCAGGGCAGGAATGAAACCACGGGAATATTTTATCCCCGTTTAGGGGATTTACTGCCCATTCACAGCTGAGAAAAGCAGGGATCGCCCCCGGATCCTGAGGGGAGGAGAAGGATGCTGGGAATTGTGGCCCTGCTTCCCAAAACCATTCCGAGCTCCAAACGGGATCATGGTGGCCATGGGGACTTCTCCAGGGTCATCCTTTCCAGGAATCTTCTGAAATCCCATCTCCACCTCCCTCCACGGGTGCAATTCCCAGGATTCCTGGACGCTTCCAGCGCCCCAAGCCACGCTCTCCAATCCCCCGGGAGAAGCGGCTTCCCTGCTTCCCGTGACTCCATCCCCACCACTGGAAACCCTTGGGAAAGAATCGGGAATTTCACCCCGAACGTGTTTTTGTTTCCCAAGCTGAAAAAGGTGAAGGCTGCAGAAAAAAACATCCAAAAGAAGGTGGGGGGAAATCGTGACTGGAACGGGAAAAGAGCTGAAATGGAAATAATTTCTTCAGGCTCCACAGCTGGAAGAGAAACAGGATCCAAATCTGGGAATTTTGGAGATAATCTCAGGATTCAGAGAGGCTCCCTTGTGTGGATCCCCTCATCCCAAGAGCAGGAACACCTGCCCCAATCCCAGGATGGGCGGGGGGATTTTGGGATGCGGCTGATCCTGGTTCTACGGCCGATGACATTCCCAGAGGATGGAGAACTCCAGGTTCATCCCCAACCTGCCAAAATCCTTTGGGATTTGCCGGAAACCTGGAGCGAGGGGAGGGGCCGGCGGCTTCGGCAGGTGGCGCTCCTGCCCTGATTAACGCTGGCAATTAGCAAATTAACTTAATTAGGCGGTGATTGGGGCTCCATTGAGCAGGAGCTGCCTTTTCACCCCCAGCGTGGTGGGAGCAGCCACGGGAATTCTGGAGGGAATGGAGGGATGCTCCAAAGGCAAACAGAGAGGAATTTTCCTCCCTTGCCATTGGGAAGTCGCTCTGGAATGACTCTCACTGCTGACCCCATGGTTGGCCTGTTCGGATCCCTGCCCAATCCCAGATTTCCCGCGGCAGAATCCCAAAGTTTGGTCCTTTTAACTCATTGAATTGAACATTCCCATTTGGATCCCTACCTAATCCCAGATTTCCCGCACCAGAATCCCAAAGTTTGGTCCCTTTACTCATTGAACTGAACATTCCTATTTGGATCCCTTCTCAATCCCAGATTTCCCACACCAGAATCCCAAAGTTTGGTCCCTTTACTCGTTGAACATTCCCATTTGGATCCCTTCTCAATCCCAGATTTCCCACACCAGAATCCCAAAGTTTGGTCCCTTTACTCGTCGAACATTCCCATTTGGATCCCTTCTCAATCCCAGATTTCCCGCAGCAGAATCCCAAATTTTGATCCCTTTCAATCCTTGAACATTCCCATTTGGATCCATGCCCAATCCCAGCAGAATCCCAAACCTTGGTCCCCTTACCCACTGAATTCCGGTGCAGTGCAGTGACACCGTCACAGCCTGAGCTGGTGCCTTCAGGGAGGGTCCCCATCCAAGGATTCCCTGGGATCCCATGCATCCCTTCCCGTGTTGGATTTTGGGCTGGGATCTTCCCATTGGATAGGACAGAGTGGGATCTGCCACTGCAGGGCCCGGTCCCTGGTGCCCATTCCCAGCTTGTCCCTCACCCATTCCCACCCGGACCCCCCAGAAAATGGGATCAGCTGCTAAGGAATTCGCTCGGGAGCTCGGTGTGGAATGGAAGGAAATGGTTGGGAATGAGCTGGGAATGGCTGCTGGCACTGGGAGGGTGCAAAATCCCTGAGCCTGGTTTTGGGCACGGGGCTGGTGCCCGTTCCCAGGTTACTCCTGCTGCTCCCAACCATTTCCTTGCGTTCCACACCAAGATCCAGAGCGAATTCCTCAGCAGCTGATTCCATGGACCTGGCTTCCAGGAGGGGATGGGTGAGGGATGAAGGGAATGAAGGATCCACTACAAAGATCCCAGCCCCAAAGCCACCCTGGGAATGGGTGCAGGGACTGGGAGGACGCAAAATCCCAGGAAAGGCCTTAGTGCCCATTCCCAGCTCGTTCCCAGTGGTTCCAACCATCTCCTCCCACAATGAGCTCCGGAGTGAATCCTTCAGCAGCTGATCCCATTATCCCAAACTTCCAGGTGGGAACAGGGGAGGAATAAAGAGCTGGGCCGCTGCTCCAGTGCTCTGATCCCAAAGGAATTGCCCCCATTCCCTATTTCTTATTGTCCCAAATTTCCAGGTGGGAATGGATAAGGGATAAGCGGTCACAGAGAGTTGGGCTGCTGCCCCAGTGCTCTGATCCCAAAGGAATTGCCCCCATTCCCTATTTCCCATTCGTTGATCCCATTGTCTCACACTTCCAGGTGGGAATGGATAAGGGATAAGGGGTCACAGAGAGCTGGGCTGCTGCCCCAGCGCTCTGATCCCAAAGGAATTGCCCCCATTCCCTATTTCTCATTGTCCCAAATTTCCAGGTGGGAATGGATAAGGGATAAGAGGTCACAGAAAGCTGGGTTGCTGCCCCAGTGCTCTGATCCCAAAGGAATTGCCCCCATTCCCTATTTCCCTTTGGCTGATCCCATTGTCCCACACTTCCAGGTGGGAAAGGATGTGGGATAAAGAGACACAGAGAGCTGGGCTGCTGCCCCAGCGCTCTGACCCCGAAGGAATTGCCCCCATTCCCCATCCCGGAGCTGGGAATCATCCCGCGCCCTCAGGAATGTCACCGTGTCCCTCTTCCCCGCGCTGCTCCTCCTCCCTCCTCCTGCATTTGGAGGCGAGCTCTTAATGGCCCGCTGTTAATTAGCGTGAACTCTGATTGCCCTGCGAGCACGCCCTTGCCTTTGTCAGCTAATTGGCCGGGCTTTCTCATCTATTATGTAAATAGCCCCGGCCTCTGCGGCGCGGTGTCGTAACCCACCGCATTCCTGGGAGCCTGCGCTCCCGCTTCATGGAATTGCGCTCCCGGCCCCGGGCGAGAAGAGCAGCAGCAGCAGCAACAACAACAACAACAATAACAAAAAGCAGGCGAGCCTTTGGCTGGCTTTCGGGAGGCTCCAGAAATGAGTTCCAGAAGAAAGTGTTCCGGGCAGGAGTTCAGGGCATGGACCCTGGGAGAAGGGGGAGGGAGGAGACAGCGGGAAAAGCTGGATAATCCCGGCCTTGCGTCACCTCCCGCGGCCCCGCGCGCACAGGTAGGGCTGGGAATGAGTCCAGAGGTTGTTCCGTGTCACATCCCCAGGGAAGGAGGGAGGGGAGGGAGGAGCAGCTCTGCCCTTCCCTCTGTGCCGGGCGCTGCTGAGGCCGCACCTGGAATTCCGTGTCCAGTTCTGGGTCACTCCGGTCGGGACGTGCAGGGGCTGGAGCGAGTCCAGGGAAAGGGATGGAGAATCCCTGAGGGAGCTGGGAAGGGAATGGAGAATCCCTGAGGGAGCTGGGAAGGGAATGGAGAATCCCTGAGGGAGCTGGGAAGGGAATGGAGAATTCCTGAGGGAGCTGGGAAGGGGCTCAAGCTGGAGCAAAGGAGGCTCAGGGGGAATTTCTGGCTCTGCACAGCTCCTGACAGGTTGGAGCCGGGTGGGAGTTGGGATCTGCTCCCAGGAGAAAACAGGAAAAGAGGGAACAGCCTCAGGGTGGACAGCAGCAGGAATTTCCTCATGGAAAGGGAGGTCAGGCCTTGGAAGCGCCCAGGGAGGTTTGGATTCGCCATCCCTGGAGGTGTCCAAGGAATTCCGGGGTGTGGCACTCGATGCCGAGGTGGGATCGGGCACAGCTTGGACTCGGTGATCCTGGAGGGATTTTCCAGCCTTTGTGGTCCTGCTGCAGGGGCTGTGCCTGGCTTCCCTCCTGTCCTGGGCCAAGCAAAGCTCCTCACCCAATCCCCAGGGCCCTCACAGCCATATCCCACCCTAAAACAGAGGTTTTTAAGGAGCACTTGGATATTCCGGGAGCCGAGGGGTCGGTGGGGCAGGGAATGGTTGGTGCAGACCAGCCAAGGAATCTCTTCCCACCCATCCTGGGAGATGCCACAGCAGGAGGAGGCACCATCCAAGTGCCAGGAGCATCCCAAGGAGCCACAGGCTCCTCCAGGAGCATCCTGGGAGGAGCCACAGGATTCCAAAGAGAGATCCACAGGCATGGATTTTTCCAAAGCCAACAAATTTTGGGGTTGGAGGTGGTCTAAGGGGGTCTTTTCCAGTGATCCATGTGCTACAAACAGAACAATTTAGGAAAGGAACCCCAAATGTCCTGGCCAAGCAGGGAACGCGGTGGCTCCTTGGAATATCAGCCATTTTATTTTTCCATGAGGGAGGAAAAACTTCCAAAGGATATTTATTCCCCAGACAAGCAGAGCTGTAAAACAAATGAGCAAAGTCCCTGCTCCGATAAATCCACTTAGAAATCCAAACCCAGTAGCAACAGGATAATTTATGTCCCACGGAGAGAGGTCCAGAGGAAAATTGATGAAGTCTCTTATTCGGGTCATAAATCAGATTCCATTAATGGAACCCATCCACAAATTTATAAACACAGCCCGGAGCCCAGGCTGGTCCTTTCAGCTCCCGGGAAGGAGGGACTGGAGCAAAAATAAAATAGAATTTAAAAAAAAAATTGGGGCTCTGATCCATAAACTCCTTCCTGATAAATCCAGGAAGACAATCTGTGAAAAGATAGCGGGGCTGGATTTATGGCACCTGAAAGGGAGCCAGGCAGGAGTAAATCTTGTGTGCCGGCAGAAATAAATCTGGGAATGTTCTCCTCTCCTCCCCTGGCCGGGGAGCCGCTCGCAAATCCCAGAGCCTTTCCAGCTCCTCTTTGCTTTGGCCTTCCTGCCTCCATTCCCGGGAATGCCAGTGCTTACGGGATCAGGGAATGGATTGGGTTGGAAGGGATCTTAAGGGTCAGCCCAATCCCACCCATTCCCTGGGCAGGGACAGCTCCCACTGTCCCAGGTGGATCCAATCCCAATGTCCAGCACAGCCTTGGGCACTGCCAGGGATGCAGGGGCAGCCACAGCAAATCTGGGAATTCCAGCCCAGCCAGGAATTCCTGCCCAAGATCCCATCCATGCCTGTCCTCTTTCAGTTTAAAATGCATTTTTGGGACAGGAGAGTTAGGCCAAACTTTATTTTCCTTGGAGCAATCCCTGCATTTTTGAAGTCCATTCCATGTCAGATACTCAGTACAAAACCCAAAAACTCGGAGGAATTTTATCCAGGACCAGGATACTTGTCAGCATTATTGGGAAGGAATTCCTGGCTGGGAGGGTGGGGAAGGGCTGGGAATGAGTAGAGGGACTCCAGAATCCTGGGATCATTTGGGTTGGGAGGGACCTTAAATCCCATCCCATTCCCAACCCGTCCGTGGGCAGGCTGCTCCAAGCCCCAATGCCCACCTTGACCTTGCACAATTCCATGGATTTGGCAGCCACAGGACAACCACATTCAGCAGATCCAGAGCCCTTCCACCCTTCCCAGGGCAAGGGAAGACGTTTAAATCCATGAAATCCATGGAATTCCTGGCCCACTCCCCACAGTCTCCATTCACCTGTGTTGAGTGAGAGGCCGCAGCTCCGCTGGATCCGAGGGGAGAATTCCAGCGTGTTCCACCAAGCAGGGAATATTCCCTGAGGAGCTGCTGCAGGCTTTGCTAGCCATTTTCCAAACCCAACTTGCATGGATTGCATGGATTTCCAAATCCAGCTGCACGGATTCCTCTGGAATGGGGCACGATGAGGAAAGATTTTGGCCCCAGATGGAAATTCCGTTGCGATTGGGCTGGGATTCCATCCTGACAGGGCTCACGGGATCAGCTCCTGCTTTTCCCCAGGGATAAAAACTCCTGCATTCCTTTGTGGATGCCGCTCCTCGGGACACCAAAGGCAAATTCCGACAGCGGAAAAATCCACAAGAGGGGGAGTTGGGGAGCGACGGGTGAGGATTAAAATCTCCTTTGTACAGGAATTTCATCACCAAATCCCCGCCTTTTCCCAGCTTCAAATCCATCAGGGATTGTCTGAAACGCTTTGATGAGGTGCCCTGGATTGGGCTTGGAATTCTGGAGGCACTACCTGGGATGCAGGTGAGGGAATTGCACAAAGAGGTCAGAGAAATTAATTGGGATTAAAATTTGACTCCTCTTTGTCACTTTCCCACAGCCTGGTGGAGATGTGTGAATGTTTCCCTTTATTCCCAGGGAAATTTTCCATTATCTTCCCCCTCTCCCTCAAAAAAAAAAAAAAGGGGATGTGTTTTGGGATACAAGTCTTTGAAATTTTAATCTCTTTTTTTTTTTTTTTTTTTTTAGAGTTTTTTTTTAATTTTCAATTTTAATTCTAAGCATTTTAAACATATCAACTGAAAAAAAAAAGAGAAGTGAGTCAGGGAAGGAAATAATGGGATAAGGATGGAAAATCTGTCACTTTCATCATGGAGTGGTTTGGGAAAGGACCTTGATGTTTTAAAAAAGATCATTAAAATATTTTAATCCTAGTACCATTATTGAATGATATTAAAATACTAAAATATTTACAAAAACAATAATAAATAATATTATTAAATAATAATAAAATAAAGTAAAATATAGCAATGAAAATCTGCCCTTTTCCAAGAGATCCACGATTTTCCTTGCTCGTTATTCCTCATGGATTAAAAAGAGATGGATTAAAGCCAAATTTGGGTTCTGAGAGGACTTTGAAAGCTCTGGGATGAAGCAACCGTGGCTCCTTCCACATCTCAGACCTGATTATTGAAGATTATCCAAAAATTGAAGATTATCCAAAAATTGAAGATTATCCAAAAATTGAAGATTATCCAAAGCCAGGCTTAATCCTTGATTTTGGCGGGATATCAGTGACTCTATCCCAGAAAATCTCAGCCTTTCCCAACCTCCCTCAGCTCATCCAGGAGCTGCTTCCCTCTCCCTCCGGCATCTCCCAGCTCTACCATTCCCCGTTCCCAGGCTCATCCTGCGTTTTACTGCTGGGGTTTTGGGTGTTTTTTCCGTCAATCCCTCACAGCCTTCCCATATCCAGGAGGATTCTGAGGACCTGGCGGGGTCGGGGATGGGATGAGGGTGGGCTTGACCCTTTCCAGCAGCTCGGGAGCAGGGAAGCTCAGCCAGTGGTGGAATTCCAGCTTTGGAATTGCTGGGGTGCAGTCAGGCCTGGAGGCTGCTCTCAGGGTGTGGAGGGAGGAGGTTGGGAAGTATCCAGACCGTGGAATAATGGAATTGTTTTAGCTGGAAAAGCCCCCTGAGATCACGGAGCCCAAGGCCAGCACTGACCCCTGTCCCCAAGTGCCACATCCACATGGATTTGAAATTCCTCCAGGAAAGGGAGTCTCCAAACCTCCCTGGGCACTCCCAAGGCCTGAGCACCCTTTCCATGTAGGAATATTCCCAATATCCACCCTGAGCCTCCCCTGAGGCCGCTCCCTCTGCTCCTGCTTCTCCCTGGGAGCAGATCCCAAATCCCACCCGGCTCCAAACTTCCAGGGACTCGTGCAGAGCCAGAAATTCCCCCTGAGCCTCCTTTGCTCCAGCCTGAGCCCCTTCCCAGCTCCCTCAGGAATTCTCCATTCCATTCCCAGCTCCGTTCCCTTCCCTGAGCTCACTCCAGCCCTTCCAGGGCTCTTTTGTCACCCAGAATTGTCCCCGGGATCCGAGGTGGGCCTGGCCGGAGCAGCTGTGTCCCTGTAGCCACCCAAAGGTTGGTGCAGCTGAATCCCAAGGGAAAGCACCAAAAAGAAAAAGGGATTTCTCTTCCAGTCTGGGATTCTGGGATGTGCTCTCCAAGATTTCTGGGAAGCATCTGCTCTCCCTGATGTTTCTGCTTTGCTGGTGCAGGATCCAAATTCCCTTTTTTTTTCCCAAGGTAACCAGAAATGTCCCTCTGACTTTCAACCATGGAGCCAATTCCTTCCAAAAGGACAGAGAAACTTCGGGATAGCTCAGAAATCCACAAAATCCAAGTGTGAGGAATAGTTGGAGCTATTTTTAGTTTTTATGTATCCTAGAATGATATTTGGGAATATCTGGAGAAGCTGGGGGTCAGGATTAAAACTTTAAGGCCTTTTCCCAAATCATTCCACTGTAAAAATGATGGATTTTTCCATTCTTTCTTTCCCTTATCCATTCCTCTTTTTTTTTTTTTTTAGTTGACGTGTTTAAAACATTTAGAAAACCAAAATAATGGAAAAATGGGATTATTTTAGTTGGAAAAGCCCTGGCCACCACCTTGTCCTTGATGCAGGGACAAATCCTCTCCTCAGCTCTGGGCAAAACTGGGGGCTTGGGAATTTTCTCTAATATTCCTTGGAATGGTTTGTGTTGGAAAAGTTGGGAAATGGGGGGTTTGGAAGTGAGTTAAGAGCTGTCATTTTTAAAAAAAAAACCCCAATATTCTCAAATTTAATTTTATCTGAAAAACAGGACTGGGACCATTTCTGGGTGAATGCAACAGAGATTAAAAAAAATTATCTTAATTAGTTTAAATATTATTTTAAATTTTCTTTTAATTGGAAAATGAAGCCCAGAAAATCCCAGCGCTTTGACGTTCCAGGGTTATTTCATTAAGCCTGGATCAGCTGATTTTGGCCAAAACTTGAGGTGAAATTTCTGATGACCCCGACCCTGGCAAGAAATGAGACGGAAATTCAGCCTTAAATTAAAAATAAAAAAAAAATTAAAAAAAAAAATCACAGCCAAGAAATCGATGGCAAAAATAAATTAATAAAACAAATAAATTACAAATAAGCAGACATAAATTAATACAAACAATAACAATAATAAGAAGAAGAGGCTGTGTGGCAATTTCCTGCTCGGGTGGTGCTCGTGTGGCTCCCGTGACTCAGCCGAACATTTTCCCACCCCGTGGGGTCCGTCCTGATCCCAGCACCTGCTCCCCAACAATTATCCCAAGGGAAAACGTGGATTTCCAGCCGGGGGGGAATTTGGCAATCCTGGCAGAGAGGTCAAGCACAGACAGGGCAGTTTGGGAGGTGGTGACTGGGCAGAAAAATCCTCTTTGGATTGTGCTAAAGCAGCCAAGGACAAGCTTGGGCTTCTTCGGGAAGGCGGCGGAGTCTGGGAAGCTCTGGGAAATCTTGGGATTAAGAGCAGAGAAGGTGGATCCAGATCCTTGCAAACAGCAGGAATTTCCTCAGCTGGGGTGGCTGAAGTGAGGGCAAAGCGCCCAGAGGTGAAACGGGGATGAGTTTTAAATCTTGGGATGGATGGGGTTTGAGGGATTTCCATCCTGGAGTCTGGGATATCTCCAAGGACAAATTGTCCTGAGAAAATTCAGCTGAGCTGTTCTGGATCCTCTCTGGGTTTGGAGCTGGATTTGCCTCTGGAGGAGGAATTTTTTTTTTTTTTGTTTGGAAGCGTTTTCTTGTGCCTGGAGGAACTGGGGGGATGTGAGTCCAAAATCCAGTTTAACCAACGGGAAGTGTCCTGGGAGAACTTCTCAAGGATTTTGGGAATACTGTAGAATTAACGTTCTCTTAGAACCATGGAATATCCTGAGCAGGAAGAGACCCACAAGGATCATGGATCCAACCTCTTCCCTGCTCAGGACGATCCCAACAATCCCTGTGAGCGTTGTCCAAATGCTTCTGGAGCTCTGGCAGCCTTGGGAATGTTCCCATTCCCTGGAAAGGTGTTCCAGCACCCTCTGAATCAGGAATCTTCTCCTGATTTCCAACCTGGAACAGCTCTTGCTGTTTCTCCCTGGAAATTTTAGTTTCCTACTCTTTTTCTTTTTTTTTTTTTTAAGGAAAGTTTTCCTCAAGATACTCGAAGCATCCAGGTGGGGTTTTTTTCCCTTTTTCCCACGTATTTTTTCCCAATATATCAGTGTATTATTTTCTCTTCCTAAAAAAAAAATAAAACCCTTTTTGGCTGGGCTTATCCCAGTGAATTATCCAGAAAAATTCCATGTTGGAAATGGATTTTTCCCTCGTCCTGAAGCCACCAGGCAGCAGATCTCCCCATTTTTGGCCTCTTGGGGTTGTTTGGGATGTTCCCTGCTGGGATCCAGAGCGAAGCAAATCCAGAGGATTCGGAGTCGCCTCCTGATGGGCATTAGGATTTGTCATCTGATTCCTCAGGGATTCCTTCAGAGATTGAATTTTAAAAAGGGGGAAAAAAAATCTCTCTGGATTGACTTGGATCCATTTCTCAGTCATGAACCAGCAGAGGCACTCCCAGGGATCTTTTCTTGAGGAAAAATCGCCATTTTTGTGGGATTTTGTGGTTTTTGGGGGGTCAGGCCCTTGGCTGGTCTC
>VWYI01000798.1:88303-123818 GCA_013399455.1 Anthoscopus minutus | reverse complement strand
AAAGAAATAAAAAAACCCACCACAAAAAGTTGAATCTGAACACTTGTGTTTTGTTTAAAAACTGGATGCACAGGACAAGTTTTCCCCTAGCTCCTATCTCAGTAAAAACTGATGATTATAACAAGAAGCTTTCCCAAAGCAAAGTATTTACACACAGAAAAGGAGTAAAGCACTATGTTAGTAAAAAAGAAAAAAAAGACAAAAAGAAAAAAAAGGTCTGCCAAACAACAAATAAGCCTCCTACTTTAAATAAGTTTTCCAATGAAATAAGTACTTATGGAAAGGGCCACTCTGAAATACTTGCCACTTGCCTTTTTTTGTGGTGACAAATTGTAAAACTTAATAAAAAATGATAATTTCTATTATCATGTGTGTTTGAAAAGCTCATAGTGGATAAGTTTTCCTTATGAGCTAAAAGGCAGGTGTGAAGCACGTGAACAGATTCCTACTCAGAGTAAAGACTGTGACAGTATTTTGTGGTTTATTTTTAGTGACAAAATACTCAGTTCTTCTCTGGATTTTATGTTTCATTTCTCACAACTTTCTGTGTCAAGTGTTCATGGATATACTAGCTAAAACAATATTAGTTTAAATATAGGGAAAGTTAAGACCATAAACTTTAGAATTATCTGTGCAAATTGGCTAAACTACCATGATAAATGCTTCTGCCATGACCCTAGTTTCTGAGGGGGCTAACAAAAAGTGAAAGTTTTTCTATTTTTTTTAATCTCTATGTGAGATGACAGTATTAAAATAACAAAACCATGGAGGAGCAAGTTCTCAGCATAAAAATAGTTTTCTCTTTCATTTTACCCTTTATTCTTAAAAAAGTTAGGAATGGAGTTTTGACTGTTTCTAAACACATTTCTATTACTTAAAAGTTGTTTTTCAATACAGAAAGATGCTTATCATAGTAAATTCTAACTCCATGTGCAGAATTTTTACACAGGAATTCACTTCTTTGTCTAGTTCAAGTTTCCTTTTTAATGTTATATTGATGCTTGGTTTCAAATTGCAGATATTTTGGTAAAATAAAGAATTTGAAAAGAAGTGCCTTAAACATCACTGAAGTACTTTCATTGCCATCTCCATAGCAAATCTGCTGAATTATTTTCAGCAAGTATGAATTTATTACACAGTTAGACAGTAAGCACTAGAATCTGAGTATGAAACAGTATCATTTATAACCGTGATGTATTAAATTAATTTCACTTACTGCAGCTTCTACCCAACATGATAACAGGATCTTAAAACAAAATTATTAATTGAATTACCAAAAGAAAGAGCATGCTGACTCTAACTTTTTTATTTCTTCTGTCTCACAGCGTGGTCTTGGTTTCTGTTTGGAAAGATGCAGTCTGAAACTCCCTGTGAAACAGAATTGTCTGCCTGAGATATCTTAAATCCATTAAAAATATTCAAGCAGAGAACTGGTTTTGCTCAGCAGGATTTAAAGGGCATTGCCAAGAAAATAGAAATTTCTAAATTTATCTAATTTTTTGTTGAAGTGAAGCCATACCTCACAAAGAGGAAAAACATGCCACATTTACCAATGCCAGAGATTTTCCTTTTACCCTGATTTAGCTTAATATAGGGCTACTTAATCAATGAATCTGCAGAGATGATAATTCACTCTTATCCTTTATTTGAATTTGGAGCAGGATGATATCTGTAGGTGCAAAATATCCACTGATCCTAATAAAGTCAGCATGAGTTATAGGTGTTTCCTAGTGCTGATAACAGGGCCATAACAGTTTAGGGGAAAATATATAGCAAGCCTGCTTAAAAATATACAGCATGAGGCAATGTTCTCAGATTCTGACAGAGAGAGCTAGACAAAAGTCTTATGCAGATTAGCAGCACAATGGATGAGTTATTTCCATCTGTCATAATTCTGAGGTCCAGAAAAAATGCTACATTAAAGTACTTTGGTTTGCATGCTTTGCATCTTTGCAAAAAGTATTTTAAAAATCCAGTAAAATGTATATTCCACAGCTTAGAGTTTAGAAACAAATGGCTTAAGAATTCTTCTGAGTGCTTGCCAGGAAAAATCTTTAACCTTTCCTATTCAATGTCAGTTGCTAGCAGATGAGGTTCAGTTCTTGCATGAATTGTGTTCTCTGCTCTGAAATTCTTGGCACCTCCAAAAATAGTACTTCCTAGTCTTTCCTGAGCTGTGAATCCTCTGTTGCCTGCAAATCTGATGATGTACTTCACTCTTGGATATTTCTGTGACCGTGGAAATCTGACAACCCCTTCTAAAGAGAGATCATCTCTGATTACATACAAAGTAAAGACCTTTGCTAGGGATGGACAAATCCAAAGTGACATTAGATTTATCTTCTATTTATCTATTAAGTTGAATGCAGTTACTCTGTTTCTTGTAAGGTTTGTCATAAAGAATGAAACAGAGCTTCATTTTGGGGCCTTTTCCAAAGAAATAAACATCATTTCATACAGTTGCACAATATCGTGTGTGTCCAGAGGAATAGTCAATACCAGTAAACAGTGAAAAATACTTTTTCAGTACTTTTTTTCACTAGAATTTTTAGTTCTAAAAATGTAATGAAGCACAGCTAAGCTCTTGCTATGAGCTTGCTCTCTTGCTGTTACTATGTATTTCAAATATTCAGCGTTGACAAAGTAACTGCATAGGTAGAATTAGAGATAAAAGTTCAGCATTTGAAAATCAGACAAAGAATTTAATACTATTTTATATTTGAACATTTGTCCAAATAAGGACCAGCTTTGTATCTTTCTGAGATAGCTACCCTTTATTTAAGAAACAAAAGACCAAAAAAACAACAAAAGACAAACCCTACAAAGATATTCTACAGCACATCTGTGCAATCTATTCTCTTAGTTCTTTATCTCTTCTTTAAAATATTTCCCTAATGCCTAACCGAAGTTCAAATACAATCCCTTTCTTTTATAGTCTAATCAAGCATTGACAAGATTTAGTTTCTCCTGATAGGTTTCCCTGTGTTTGAAGACTCTGGTATGGTCCTTTGTATGATTTCCCTTCAATTCCAGGCTGTCCAGACAGGGACTCTCATCACAGTGCTTGTCATTATAGCCCAGTCAGATCTTGATTCCTGTGAGCTGTAACAAGGTGCAGAAGGAACACTCGATATCCTATTGTTTCACCCTCCTGGATTCCTAATGCCCTACTAGGTAGCATCTGAGCTGAACATATTAGTTCTGCTAATAGTTTTAAAGAGCAATGGAGTGAAAATTGAAAATGAGGCTCTTGCTTTTTCTCATAAATATCAACTTCTTATATTCCATGTATTTATTGAACCAAAAGGTTTGCACAGAAGTTCTGAGTTAGTTATGAGCTGACAGCAAGCTGTTATGGTGCATTTCTTCTACAGCATTGATCTTCTCAGATTGTTACCTAGAGACATTTTGAAAATCCTCTGCGGTCGTGCCTTAAGATGGGACAAAAATATCTTCAATTTCCTGGCATAAATCAATCTGATGGGAATATTATTGCAAATAGCCATATCGTAACAGAACATGTGCTGATGCTTCTGCGGAACCCATACCTTTCTATCAAGCACAACTTCCAAAGTTTTTTGCGAGATAAAAATTATATTAACAGACAGTCTGGCAAAAATAATATTTGTGAATTTGCCTTAGGAGGGAATTTACCAATTTCATGGAAATATATTCTTATCATGGTGGATATCATGGTTTTCCTTTTAGTAGGGAAAAAGGAAAAAATACTATAGAATTTTCTGTGATATTATACTAACAGGCTTTTGTGTGATTTCTATTCATAGTTATTATTTTGCAATGCTTGAATATAAAATTAAGGCTCCTTTTTCTTCTTTTATGGGTAGAAAATATTCTTGACACTTATCTGGAAATCTAATTCTATGTGCATTTGTAATTTGACTTAGTACTTATTTAAAAAGGCCAGTACATCAGTTTGATATCTGTGGGTGGTTGCTAAAAAATCCCACACCCAAACAAGTGAGAAAGATGAGCTTGTATTTGACCAGGTTATTTTATTCCTTCCTAACTATCTGTAAGAGCACTGATAATTGCTGCACAACTGTCTATAAAATGCAATAACCATTTGGTTAATCAGTTGAAAGTTATCAAAGAAGGAAAGCTGTCATTTGCCATTTCCCAGAATGGACAACATACCTCTTCTGTCTGACTTGGCAGCAGCTATCTAAATCTGTGTTTGTAGGAAAAACAAGGTGTTTGCCTAATAAAGATACAATTTCCCTAGTGGCTTCTTCTCCTGGGTTTTCATTGTGCTCTTTGGTATGATTTTAGTCTTCAGGATTCTGGTTGCTTCTATCTTCTGATTTCCTTATTTTTTAATTAAAAATCGCACTGCTACCACAGTAATTGAAAGTAAAGTGACTGGACTAGTGTATTAGGTATGGCAAGGAGATGCTAGAAATACCACTTGTTTTCTCTAATTTTCTGTCTTCTAAAGCACATTTTCTATATTGTATCCTCTCAGGTCTACCATGATAATCTGTTGGGGTGCTGAGAAAATCTATACATTAGAATCAATGTATGATCAAACAATGATCAGAAAAGATGGAGTACTCTGAAAGGAAGCTTGTGCCCTGTTATCTTACTGTGGTAGTCTGACCCTGGCTGGATGCCAGGTGCCCCCCAAAGCCATTGTAAGACTCCATTCCTTGGCTGGGCAGGGAGGGAATATAGAACAAAACAAAGATGGGAATGGAGATTGCAGTCAGTTGCTTCTTCATATGGGGAAGTCTTGCTCCTCTCTCCACTTGCTGCTGCTGTGAAAGTTTGGGTTTTTCTTTCCCTTATTAAGTGTATTATCCCAGAAGAGCTACAACCATTGCTGATGGCCTTGTCCAGTGTCAGGTTGACACTTGAAGCTGGTTGGTATTGACTCTGACAGACATAGAGGAAACTTGTCAAAGACACTTTTGTAGTCTCTGCTCCACCCCAACCCCTGTAAAAACCTTGCCACTCAAGCCAGTACCAGATACCTGTGCCTGGGTTCTCCATGGTCTTTGCAGCTGAGACTGCAGGTTTAGCAGGCTGCCTAGGGTGGCAGCTGTGCTAATGCCAAAACAGGATCAATGCTGTTTTCTCCTTCTGTGTTGTTAGCAGGGGCATTGGTACAATCCCAAAGCTCTTTCAAATGAAAGTGAGCAGAGCCTTCTTGTTTAGGAGCAATGATATTTCTTCCATTTCCATGCAACAAATTTCCCTTTTGACTGGAACAAATGATGTATTCTCACAGCAAAGAGAAATGGAAGAAATGTCAGGGATATCATCCAAGGTGGAATTTAGTTCTCGACTTTTCTAATACAGAAATCTGAATCTATTATTTCTTCTATGGAGGCTCTGCTTACTGAATGTAAAGTAATACAGTTCAACTGAAATTGCTAATGATTTTATATGGAAAAACTGGTTGGGAAAATATGACTTACTAAGAGATGATTCTCCTTTAGTCAGAAGTAGTTACTCTTATTTCATACTAAAAGAAATACATTTATATCCTTTTTCCTTAGAGCATTCAGTGTTAAACTCAATTGTTCACGTTATCTAGGAGATCTGCATCTGTCCTGTAGACTCTTTTCTTGAAAAGCCAAAGCTGCATAAATGGTTCACTCTGTCACAAGGGCTTTCTAGACAAGTCACAGGTAGTTAAATGTGTTTCTCATTGTTTTTCTTATGATTTGGATTTACTGTGCTCCTGATTTCAGCAATGTTATACACTTGAACGCATTCACTGCATGCACCTAAATATTAACAAGCAGAAAAAAACTCCAAGACTGAATTTGTACCAAATCTACTCGTTTGTATTTTTCAGGCATAATATACAAATTTCAAAAATGTTCCAATAAATTTTGAATGCTCACACCTGTTTTTTTTCTTAGGGGAGTGAGTGTGGGATGGAGAGATATTTTCTAGTAATAACCTCTTTTCCAATATTTTCCCTGTATTCTGACATAATCTTTGCACTGAGCCAGCAGGGAGATTCTGTTCTGAACTTAACTGGCAGGTTATTCTATTTAATCAACTGTGAGAAGTTAGGCATTTCATTTTGTGTAGACCTGAGTTAGTTTTTTATATCTATCAATAAACTCTTGTCATCATTTGAATATCTATCTCACTATAGCTAGCTAGCTATATATAGTTGTATATATATGTATATATATATATACACACACATATATATCTTGCTCTGAGAAGGTTAAAAAACATACTAGTACAAGCAACAATGGACATCAATTGATCCTGGAAAGGGATGGAATTAATTTATTTGGGACAGACCCTTGTGATGGAAAGCAATTAAAAAGAAATTTATATTCCTGTCCCAACGCTGCCTCTTCTGTTGACTACATTACTTTGTAAATGTTGGTGTATCATTAATCTTCCTGTACACATAAATAACTTAGAAACTATGCATTTTGTCCACAGCCTAAACCACATTAACAATAAATATATCAGTGCACAAATGGCACGGAAGTTTAGATAACTGTGGTGTACCTCGGATCTTCTGCTTTATCCTTCTCCAAATCTGCTCACTGACTCATTCACATGCACATGTGGTCCTCTATTCTGACCAAGCCAAGGCTCTGGGTGAGTGCACTTTCACAAATCACTACTCATTTATTTCTGAAACTAACTAGAAGGATGAAGTCTGTTGTTGTTTTGTTGTGGGCCTTTTTCATTCTGTGTAAAGAGAAATGAGAATCTCATTCTTCCTTTGTGGCAATAGCACTGACAGACAATATTTTCTTTTCAGAATAGGAGTTAGTTTTACCAAAATGAAAGCATATCCTTAAATATGTGCTTCAAAAGATGTCTAATGAAAATGATGAGAGGAATTAACTTCATTGTAGTGGTCCATACTTTTTTAATGAATAAACTCCTGCAGTTATTTTCCTTTGAAACTGAAGTATATCTGAACTTTTTGAGGACTGGAGGAAGAAGGTTGAAATAAAATCATGGATATGTGATGAACAGTGTGAATTTCTCACATCTCCTTTTTATGAGCATGAATGGCTCCTTTCTTCTAATAACTTTGATTTTATTCATTTTGGAAATTTTCACTACCTCAAAGTGAACTTCATTCCTTTTCAAATTACTTCTCTTTAAAAAAAACAAAACAACTCAACAAATTGGTGTCTCCCCAAATTTGCTGGTTTCCCTTTTCAAATATTTATTTTTCTAAAATGTTATATACATAATAACCCCCAAAATTATTTCATATTTACCTCATGCACAGAGGTAAATCCAAAGTATGCTATTGATCTCTGGTTTATATGAAGCCATATATGATGTTACAGTCTTCACAAGTACAGCACCTTAGAGATATAGGACCATAATGAAAAACATAGCCTGCAGTCACAGATGGATAAACCAACAATGGGTGCCAAAACCCATGATGTTGGGTTCACCTTGGCTGAATGCCAGTGCCCACCAAGCTGCTCTATTGTTCCCCTTCCTAGCTAGACAGGGGAGAGAAAGTAATCTGGAAAATGACAGTTTACTAAAGTAAAAGTTTGCATTTGCACAAGCAAGTAGAAAAAAAATGGATTTTTTTTCTCGCTTACCATCAGTGAGTGACATTCAGCCACTTCCCAGGAAGCAGGGCTTCAGCATGCATAGTGGTTGCTCCAGAAGGCACTGTAAATAAAAATGCTCATGTTTTCACCCCCTGCAGAGATCTTCTGCCACAGTGCAGCAGCCCAGATGAGTTTACCCCTGTGTTGCCAATTGCTGTGCTTCCACTGCCACAGCCACCCCATCGGGCATTAGCCACCATCCAGGAGTCAGCATAAAGTATGGGCCACTTTTCTCCTTCAGCAATCTCTAGGGCTAGTTAGATGGCCTTCAATTCTGCAAGCTGGCTTGACTCACCTTCTGCTTGAGCAGTCTGTAACTTCTCCTGTGGGACGCCACACTGCAGCTCTCTGACGATTTCCTACCGCAGCAGGATCTGCCAGTAAGTACAGCATAGCCTCTTGCATCTTCTGATAACTCATTATATGGTGCTGCATTTTGGGCACGAGTCGCCTTCTTGGGCTCCAAAATCCCTGCCTTTGGCCAGTCCATAATCTCTTCTAGGATCCCTGGGCAACTGGGTTTCCCTAGTCAGACTCTCTGTAATCACTGCCACCCACTTGCTCCATGTAGCACTGGTTGTGTGATGTGTTGAGCGTGTGTTTCTTTTGAACATCCTGTGTAGCACAGGCAGTTGCTGTGCCAGGTTCCTCCCTCACCTCTGTGAATCACATATTGAACAATTATCATTGAAATCCATATTCATCACTCAGAGGTTACAGTATAACATGATTTATTAATAAACATACTAATGATAGGAAATAGTGACAGGTTAAAGTTTGAAGATTGTTGATGATGGTAACTGACTGGAAAAGCAAATTTGAAGCAATATACAGGCAAGCTCTAATCATCAATGAAAGCCAGCTCTTGTTAATAATTTAGTGCTCATAGAGGAAGGTTCTTACCCAGTAGATGTCCCTATGAAGGAGAAGACAGGTTCAGCCAGTCAGCTGATCCCAGAAGGTACTATGGAGTCTTTCCTAACTTCTCCTCATTCTTAATTCACTTTTTTACTATTTCATTAGGTGGAGCTTGAGTGACTCTAGCCATGTACACTTTTGTAGCTAATTGGTATAAAATTATCTTGCTTTGCTCTTAAAAGATATAGTCAATAAAATACAGAGTACGTACTTGGCGAGAGGTAGTCATACTGTGGGGACAGGTAATTTTGGGATAGAGGTGTGAGTTAGTATTACAGTTAGATAATAACGAACTGAGTTCATCTGAAGAGATCCAGCCACAGTTGCTGGCTCAGCAGAAAGACATCCCCTGGGCTGGCAGCTGCTGTGTGCTGTACCAGACACATGGCACCATCACGGCCCCAGCCCTGCAAGGATTTCAGCAGAGCCTGGCTATGGTGTTTCTGATCTGCTCCGTCCTCCTTTTCATCCCTTAGCAGGTTGCAGGCTGTGGGGAATGTGTGTGGGGAATCATCATGGAACAGATTTTGTGCATGTCAGCTGCATTCCATTCAGGAAGTAGCAGCTGTACTTCACCATATTATTTCCATACTATTATAACTTCTCTTAGAATGGGAATATAATTTCCCAATTTTCTAGTTTTACCTTCAGTCATCTTCCCACAGACACATTGATGCATTCAAAAAAGGCTCTGCTCCTTACATTGTAGCTTTGCAAAGGACCATTTTAAGTCTCTATGCACTACAGTGTGTGATTGTTTATTTGGTAATATTGAAGAGAGTATGAAAAATACTGGACCTGGAAGAAAAAGATGAAAGAGATTAAGGTAATTTATTTAAATGAAAACTAAATATATTAAAATATTTTTACTCTTGATCTGAGAATGTAATGGCAGGTTTATCTATCCTGCTTCTAAAGCATATGACCTACTGAAAAATTTACTGACAGAAAGAATGTATGAGCATCAGATGGCCAGTTCACCTATGCATACCATTTTAACAATGATTTGGAGGCTGTTAGCAGAAAAAAAAAAGAATTACAGAACCACAAGAGCAAATATAGACAGAATCACTGGAAAACTCCTGATCAGTGCTTCTGCACAAACCTATTCTTCTTTAATTTGGTAATTACTTATGCAAAGTAAACCTGTGCCTGTTTGGAATAAAATACATGAAGATGAATTGGTACCATCCTAATTTATCCTTTGCTTTAATCTTGAGTGGCAAAGCCATGTGCTTCCCTTTGCCTGCAGCACTGAAACATTTTAGTGTTGTTCCATATCTCTGTGGTTCATGTAACAGAAAAACTTAATTAAACTGCATCTGGCTTCAGGTGGTCACACAGACTACAGCCAAGAGGCTTGGCATTTTATCTTAGCTAAATGTCTCCAAGTACTGGTTTCTTCTTTATGCTGGTAGATACAAGGTAGCATTGGCTGCCTTGAGAGCTCTCTAGCATGACCGAAAGATCCATGATGATTAGCGTATGTTAAGTAGGTTCATGAGGTGAGTGCATCAGATAACTTTGGCTTGGCATAAGTAATTAAATCAAGTTTGGAATTTCTCATTCAAGCATATGACTACTCTCCTGTCAAGTATTGTTGTAGGAATTAACACCGTAATCGTTTCTGGAGAAATGGTTGAGAGAGTTGTGAATCTAGTCAGCGTGCCTGATGCAGGAATGTCATCTTGTTAACTCTCTGTAACATCCTTCCAGCTGTGTGTTCATTCAGGAGGTTGGACATGTAAAGAAATCTTCATTTATGTTTAGAAAATATGGCAGTATTGTTATAATGCCAAAGCCCTGAAATTGTTCTATATTTTTTAAAATATAATATTTGAACTTGAAAGTCAATTACTGCATTATTCATTGCTTTTCTACTTAAAAACCATTATCTGCAAACAAATCATAGAATATTTTGAATTTTATTTAGTGTACAACCCATGGACTGATTTCTTATGTAGGATTCTACTTTTGCAGAAAAAATATTAAGAAAGAAAGTGTATTTTGACAAGCTTGTTTGATTTCCTTTTATTAAAAAGCCAGTTTTCATAAATGAGATGTTGCTCAGTCTGTGAACAGCCACACAGACTCTTTTAGGTAGGTAGAATGGGGATTACAGACTAGACAGCTGCATCCTAGAGGAACTTCTTACAGTCTGATTCTCCTCTTTTCCCTCTCTGTTTACTTTTGGTTTTAATTTCTTCTAAGCAAACCTAGAGAGATTTGATCTCTTGATTCCTTTGTAGTCTTCACCTAAATGAGCAAGTGGAATATTACCACTGCATGTTTTAATTTGTCTAGATTGTTCACATCACTTCTTTTAAGAATATAAAACTTCCTATGCTGTTGGTCACCATTTAATTTCAAGTGGTGTTATATTTAATTTTACCTCTGAAATAAGAGGAATATTTGCTACTATATTACGTGTAGGAGGAAGCAAGAAATTTTCTTTTCATCTTCAAGTTCACAGGAAGACTAGAGAAACACAAAACATCAAATGAACAGTATATTTTCTCCCCAGAGATCCCTTTCAGTTCAAAGCATCTATGTTTGATAGTACATGTAAATAGGAGCTGCCATTGTCATGAGATTCACAGAAATTATTTCATTTCAAAATTTTAGTAAATCTCAGTGCTTTAGTTTGTTTCCTCCTAGTTTTTCGAAATGTGACCTTGGTAGCTGAAGTAACCAGGAATCCTATCATTTGACAGACACTATTCCCTTAGAGCCTACTGGGCCAGCCAGCAAAGACAACCCAGAGGCCTTCCATATAAATGTTTTAAGAATTGAGGAAAACCATTAATTTTGACTATGTGATGCAGAACATTATATTTTTCCTGCATGTGCAGTAAACAGACATTGTGCTTAAGTACATTTGCAGCTCCCCAAGGGGTCTGTGGTAAAACAACAAAGCAAAGACTAATTGACAAGTTTCAATACAATATTTAATTTCAAATTTGTGTGTCTCTAACCAAGCCAATAAAAGGAAATGCTAATTTTAAACACTGCTGTAAAAATGCATTTTACAATGAACTTCTTAGCAGATATTCTCCCGATCACAGGAGTCTAGTAAGAATAGATCTTTTCTGGAGTGCAAAAAATATTTCCTCAGATTTAGGAGCCACAAAATATGGGAAAAAAATATCTCCATCTTTCTTGCATTCATTGGCATAAACAGATGAAGTAAGAAAATGCAGGAAAAACCCCAAACTGTGTGGAGCCAAAGATATTGTCAGAATTGGGTAAAAAATAAATGACCAGCAGTAACAGAAAAAGTGAGTAATTGCCAAGGGGGTGTATTGTCATGCATTATATACATGTTTCCATATGCACTTTTTTGGGTCTAATAATAAAAATACTGGATTGCAAAGTAAAAGTTTGGCACAGTCTGTCTTAAAAATTGCCATGGCTTTTCAAGAACCTTTGAATTGAAACTCTTGTTTCCCTCAATACCTTTAGTTCAAGAGAATCAGACTCTTCAATTTATGCTACAGGAGAATATGAAATAATAAATTGTTCATTCCTTGAAAATGATAATTTTGTCCTTAATTTTTGTGTCACAAAATTATAATTTTGTCCTTAATTTTTGTGTCATAAAAGTCATGTGACATCAGTTCCATACCCTTCTGCAACAAGGACATGCAATGAGAAAATCCTAATAAATTGCTACATAGAGTGCGAGAATAATCTGAATTGTCTTATTAGAAAGAATTCGGGTTTGTTTTTTGAGTTATTATTGTATATTATAGTTAGTCATAAGTTAACTATATCAAACAATTATCATTAAAGGATATCCCATCTTTGCACCTATATAAGAACTGTGATTTTTTTAGTAAAATTTTTTTTCGAAGTCATACTCTATATGTATGTATTTTATATACATATATAAAATGTGCTATAAATATACACACATATTCATATAGAATACAGATGGATCAGGTACCAGTTGTATAAAATTATCTATCCTGTGTCGGCAACTTTGCTGATGTTTTCATAATTTACTTCTCAAATTCTCAACTTCTGTTATGCCTGTATATTGACTCTTGTAAAGAAAGGAGATTTTTTAATTACTTCTTAAAATATTAATATTGTGTGATACTGTTCTGGATAAGCTGAAATGGGACATTTACTTTGTGTACTCCTTGGTTTTATTCTACTTAATTGTGAGAATTCCAACTTCACAATGCAAAAGCAGCTTGGTCTAGAAAACCTGCTATTTTGTTTTGGTTGCGTCAAAGCTACATTTTCATCAAGGAATTACTTAAAGATAGTCATATATTAGTAAAAATTAAAGCTAAAACTTGGGGCACTCTTAGCTCATTAACAAACCACACTGCAGTAGTGAGCCTGTTAAATAGCTTAAATGGCAAATTATTAGCTTGAGTGTTCACTCTGTCAGACAGAGCTGATGTGGACGTAGCTTGTGTTTTCTTTATGATCTTCAACTTTCCATTGTGCTTTTAATTATGGAGTTTTGGATTTGGTTTGGTTTTCAGAGAGATTAATGCAATTCTGATGTATGAGTTTGTTCTAAACCCACTTCTATGTATTAATATTATTTTCTCTCATAACGTGCTAATTATACTGCAGTTCTCCAAATTTGTTCCCTCAGAATTTATTTCATCTCTTTCCCTGAATTACACTCTTCCAGAGTATTTCCTTTCTTGTTCAATACATATAATTGTAATTTCATTATTGAGCTGTCCTTCGGAGAAATAAATTCTAATAAGTGAAAGATACTGGGGACAGAAGACTAAGAATATGAACATGCACACTCGTTTTTGCCAATTATTTAATGCAATTTTTGTCTATAAATTAAATGAGTTTACTTATACTAGAAAGTGAAAAAGTCCACAGACACTTTGATGAAACCTTTGTTATAAGGCAATATATATTTGGTGAGGTAGCTTCTGAACTTACAGGACCAAGCAAATCTTGGCATTCAGTTAATAACATAATACAACAGGAATACTGCTTTGAGACTGTCTTCACTTCTGGGCTGAAGAGCTTTGCATGTAAGCATTTCTATAGCAACTGATAAAAAATTCCACAGAAAATTCTGTTGCCAGTAGCTAAAGAAAATTACCTTGAAAGTTTAAATGGCCAGGCTACATATTTCAGCTGAAGCTTAGAGCTTTCACACTAAGCCTACCAATTACCTTTCAGAGTAACTCTCTATTAAAGAATTTTTCCTATACCCTGGATTTACAGATAATGAAACAATTAGTTTTTATAACCTTTTCATGACCTGCAGCTTTCAAAGAGTCAGAGAGGTTAGGGAGAGGGGCTGTTCCAGAGGGTAGGGAGAAGAACCAGAGCCTGTTCCCTTGTTCCCTGAACCAGTGGGCTAATAGATAGATTGCAATCACATTTCTCTCTTGTTTAGCAACAGGATAGCTTTTCTTTTTTTTTTTCAAAGTAGCCTACAGGCATATTGTCCCAAAAATGGGTTATATCTCCTGGTGTCCAAGAAGCTGAGCCACAGAAAAAGTTGTGATATTTGTTTATTTCATGTCTGTGCAGAGATGGATGCTAAGAGGTAAATGCACAAAGCTAACACACCCAGTTACAGCCAAGATACATCTTTATAGTTTCAAAATACATCAGTATAGGCTTATCTAATTTCAAAATATATGCGTACTTAATAGCTATTGGACAATCTTTTGCTCACTTTGATTTAAAGGTGCAATGCATCTTAAATTTGGTCTGTATGCTCTGTGGGTAGAGACCTTTATTTGGAGGTGGGTAGCCTAAGATTTAGACATGTGTTTTTCACATTAAAATGAGCAAAGTTCATCGAAAGGACAAGTTTTTAGCTGATTTAGCCAACTTGAATAAAACTTACGGTGCATTGCCAAATGCAGGATCTGGTATCTAATTCAAGGATCCTCTGTTCATGTTACATCTTTCGTTGTTTCAAAACTATTCTGCCATTTCCCATTTAATTGGATCTCTATAGTATTTATTGTTCTTTTTGATTCACTCTGTAAAATCTTTCCTTAAACTACTCAGCTTTCATCCCTATGACTACAGTTGTTCGAGGTGAAGGAAGAGTAGACTGGAGTTATTTTCTGAAAAGCAAAGTGGTCTCCCACTTACTGAATAATTTAACTACTTGGTTTCAAAGTAAAAAGGAGTGGTGACTTCTTCATTTGCCCTTTATCTTCAAAAGTAAAAGTTGGTTATGCTGGACTTAAGATACAGTCAGACATACAGATGATTAATTAATTTAATCACATGTCTAACTTTTGAGTAAGGTGTTTAAGCTGGGTGGAATGAACTTCAGAAACTGTGGTGGTTGTTCCCAAATGGTAGGTACAAGATGTACCTCCTGTGAGGATTTCCCTGAGAGGCATGTATTTTTCCATTCAATAACAGTGAAAAAAAGTGCTTGACTTTGAATTTATTTAACTCCAACAGCTAACTTTTAGGCACTTCAATACCGTTTGTGTCAGCATCCATGTTCTGCTGGAAACAGCAGCATGCTACTGCCAGTCAAATATTTAACACTGTGTAACTCAGCAGAAATGTAATTTATATGCTACAAAAGTTATCGTGGTGTAAATTTTTTAGTGTCCACTTCTGTATTCATTATCAGCCTGTATAAATGCTCAGTAAATGGGCATTTTGCCCTGAGAAAGGTTCCTCTAACTGCAGTAGCACAGGGATCGTGGTATCAAAATACTTCCGTCAGATTTATATTCTGTTTTTGATGGTGCAGGTAATATGGTTTATTTAGAAATATATTAATTAGTGGTGAATTTCTTCTTGATAGATGGTTACCTGTGCCTATCTCCATCCCCTAGCCCCAGTGAAGACAGTGTGATATTATGCACTGGATCCTTTGAAATGTTACATTGAGAGTAATATAACAAAGGTTTGCATTCAATTAAAGTTTGTAATTCAACGTGAAAACAGCTAGATTTTGAAGGAAAACTTAAAACACCCAAACATTAAAAAGTCTTACTTTTTAAAAACAGAAATATATATTTTGAATTGCTAGCTTATTTTTTAAGCTTTTCTGCATCTTTGTTTTGATGGCTTGCTGTTACTTCAAGGGGTTTTTTTCCCACAGATGCTCTGTTACCATAAGTATTTTCACATGTGGTAATTGTCCAGCACTTTAAATTGCTATATTTCTGTTATACTTTCAATGTGATTGCATGTATTTCTGCATTTCATATTGCTACTAAATCTGAGAAATTGTTTTCCCTGTCATGTATATCAAGGACTCTGTTAATTTGGCCAGCCTCTTTATCTGATTAATTTCTTATTCAGTATTTTATTGCTATATATATATATATATGTATATATTCTGATCTCAAAAAGCTGAGAAAAGTTCATGAGCTGCCACTACAACCTCAAACATAACTTCCTTTTAGTATTTTTGATAATATCTCAGTATTGGGTAGTTTTCTACACTGATAAAAAGACTTTTAGATTACCAAGTTTATCTTAAGGTTGATAGGGCAAGAGATACCTTTATTGTGAGGGATTATTTTAATTTTAGCCATGATTAGAAAATGTTTGTAGTCCTAGGCGGAAGAGAAATATGCACTGATGAAAGTAATAGTAAATCTCAGAAGAAAGTAATTATTCCTTGGTTTGATTATATAAATCTGAGATATGATCTTACAATGTTGACTCATTAAAAAACAAAACAAACAAAAAAAACCTAGCTAGATTTATTCAGTATAAGCCTTTTAGATTACCAAGTTTATCTTAATATTGACAGTATTTCTGTCAATATTTTTATAGCAGATGCTTAAACAGAGTATGGTAGTTGCTCTCTAATGACATCTATTCTTTTTTAAAAAGAGTATATAAGCCAGTATCTTGTATCTTAGAACAGAAACAAAGCAGATAATCTTTGCAATTTTAATCTAAAATTATTAGAAACATCCTAACTTTATAGTTTGGTTTAATCTTGTATGTTACAATGTACTGGATGTTGGAAAATAAAGTTGCTTTAATAGAAACATACAAAGGTAAGATTGCACCTTTATTTTTAAACATACACTCATATGCCTGACCAAAATGTGAATTTTTATCTGTTAACTTTATGTTAGCAACAGGCAGTGCCTGTGTGTTTGAAACAGACCTTTGCACACTATCCATGTGTAGGTCTGCTCTTAGTAGCTCAGGACAGATGTTTCAGACTCTGAAGAACAAGATTCATTTGAACTGTTGGACTTTGAGGCTTGGATGCCTATTAGGAAAGGAAACCAGCCCTTTACCACTGACTACAATTACTCTAAGTATTTCTGTGGATTTATCTTTCTTATTTAGCACTGGAGCAGAGATAACCTTAAAGATCCAGGACTGTCATATTATAATCCATTTATGATAGATGATGCATTGGACCAATTCTCAAAAGGGCAAAGTAAACTGTCTGGGTTACTAGAATCTGCTTAATCTTTTATACTCTACTTTTTCATGACTGTCTCTGCATAGCAATCAGGATGGAAGAGAATTGCCAAGTCACCTGCTCCTCAGATCAGAAGGTGATTGTGGCTTTGAGTAAATATTAAGCAGCCACAGCACTGCCTGGTCAGAAAGAGCAAGTGTACTAGCCTTTTACATCTTGAAGATCTTGGTCCTCATGAAGTGCTAGTGTTTGACATCTGGAAGAGAATGCTGTTGCTTCCCTATGGACTCCACATGGCAAACTGCCTTTTCATATAATCTGTGTCATTTATCATAGGCTCTCTTCAGAAGAATCCTGGAGCAGAGTATCAATAATACAGGTGAGGGATAAAATGCCAGCCTCTGTGACAGCTGGCATTTCTCGTACTTTGCCCTGTGACAGAAAATTATTTTCTTGAAGTTATACATCTAATCACTCTTGCAATTAAAAAATGACATGCTCAGTAGGTAATGGTGTAATGTAGTTTCTTCTTAAGTGTAAACAAATTAAGCTTTCATGGAGCTGAAATCTATTTAATTTCTCTTACAGAAATAAAGAATTATGTGGATGCTTTTAAACACTAAGAATGAACATAGTGATTTGGAAGAGCAATAATACTATAATCTTGGTGGAATAAAACCCATATTTTCTTCAGACTGTAATTATATCCTAAAGACCATTGTGATTGTATTGCATGAAAATACTCTGTTCTTCAAGAGTATTTGAGGGCCGTAAGCCTGTAAATGAATAGATTTAGAAAATTATGAAATTGTATGGCCTGTCTAAGCCATAGGGCTATTTGGATCATCAGCCAACAACTGCTCAAAAAAAGTAGTCTTAATTAAATATCTCACTAAATACTGGGCCTGCCTAGTCCATTAAGTCACTTTCTTTTGTGATGCAGGTGTGCCACTCTGCTGTCAAGCAGCAGTGAAACAGTGTACTTTATAAAGGAAGCAAGTTCAGTTCATCAGTAACACTGCAAATGTGTTCAAATAATTACCTATTTTACTTGATGAAGCTACATGTCTCAGTACCGCGAAGCACAGGCGTTCTGGAGAAAACAGAGTTCCCTCTGAATAAACAAACTGAAAAATGAAGTGCTAAGATCCCACCGTGGTTAACATATTGGTTCTTTGCAGGAATGATCTGGTGTCCAGTAACTCTGCTGTCTCTGCTTTAGATGTTTCTTCAGTGGGGACTTGAATCTGTCACTTGAATCTGTCTTTCTGCTATTCTGATTAAATGAGTTAAAATTCATTGAGTCTAGAGTTTCTTACCAATGTCAAATTTCGTTGGATATGGAAAATGACCTTAAAAATGGTAGGATTTTCTTTCGTCTTGAAAACAGCCAAAGAGCAGCTAGAGAAAGGTCTTGGCTTATCACTTCCTTAGAAAATCAAGTGAAGAAATATGTTTGTTCTAAACACTAGCAGTAGCAAGCTACAGGAAAAGGTGAGGACAGGTTCTTTATCAGTAATTCCTGGCTGGTATTTCTTGGAGAAAATACAGCATATGTGCAGCTTATGTGCAGCAATAGATCAACCAGGAAGAGAATTATTTTCAATTAACTGCAGTAAAAGAAAAAATCTGAATAAAATAAAATGTAGCCCTAAAAATTCATGTATTCTCTGTCTGCTCAGTTTGAGTTATCCATGACAATGCATGGAATGAATTTATATTTATAAAGTATTTAGTTTAACTGAAAATACCATAACCATTTGGGTGTTCTTCAAAGCACAATGCAAGCAAAGAAGGGTTCTGTTATTTCTACATTCCACTGCATAGATTTTTGCTTGCTAACTAATATTGATTTGTATTTATGTTCACTTTTTCTACAATATCAATCCACAATTTATACTAGATTTCTGTAGGTAGGATAGTAATGTTGCAGAGATCATCTTACATATTTGACTAGGTCTACAGTACCAGCTTCAGTGTGCTCACATGTAAGCCAAAACTTGTTCAGCATGAAGCTGTATGTGGAAATATATGACAAAAACCTGATTTCAGAGTCATTTATTGGACAAAACAGGATTAAAAGAAGTATCAATAGGTTTGGTTTTTGAAGACTTCCTAATTATTACATGCTGTAAGGTTTGGGACTTCAGTGAGTCTTACAAAGTCTTAAAATGCCATAAGAATTATTGTCAACAGTCATTAAGGTAATATTGTAAAGATGAGAAATATTTAGTGAAAATAACTATTCAAAATTTTGGGAAATGTGCATGAAGAATTCAGCTTATGTGGCTATCAAGACACTTAAAATGTATGTTAATATTTGATTAAAAGGATTTTAATTGTTTAGAATGATGTTTCAAATCCCCTTTTCACTAATATAAGCATATGACTTAAATACAACCATGCCTGTGACAAGTACCTTCTGCTTGCTCATACAAATGTTTAAAAGACATTTAAGAGAAATTTTAGAGAATATAGAAATAGAAAAGACACAAAAGAACTTTCCAAACACACTTTATTATTTGAAAGTCCTTTATATGTAACTAGAAAGATGGGTAGGTGTGTTGTATTCATAGAAGAGAACTAAAAAGAAGATACTGACCTACAAAATTATTCAATAGTGTTTGCAAATTCTAAATATTAGAACAAAAAATCTGGGAACTACTCATTGTAACTTCTCTTTAGTTTTAATTAACATTGCCTTCGCCCAAGAAGGTTGTGTCAGAGCAGCTCAGTCTTTTAGTCCTCAAAACATTTCTTAAAACTGAGAGTAATCTCAAACTTCTGAGGCTGCATTTGTCCTGGTAAGGGTTATTCTGATGTGACTCAAGCTGATACATTTTCACACCTAATTTCTCCTCCTAAATCAAGAACTTGGAATATTTTACACAAAGTATATACTGTGATTAACAGAAATCTCTGTTTAATCCATCTTTGGGAATGCATTTGTTCTCAAGACATTACCAATGCATTTTTGCATGAGTAACTGAAACTGGTCTTGAAACGGAATGGTACTTTTATTTCTTTGTAATTTTATCCTGAAGAATGTGGATACATCGTTGTACTTTTGTGGACTTACCTTTACTGATCTCAGGTTCCACCAGTCTAATGTAATCTTAATGAAAGAGCTCTGTGTACTAAGAAGTACTTTAGATTTTACAGCCCATGCTAAAATTACTGTTTGTTACTACAAGGACCTGAGCCAAGAAATTAGAAGTAGCATGAATGTGTGTGTCAGATTCTCCCCATTAATCTTTTATTTGTCATATTTGTTACAGGATAGCCTTGGTATCCAAGATAATTTAATTTTTACTGGTGGGATGTTTTTGATAGCATAAATCTTCAGTAGCATCCTTGGTAACTACCGAATTTACTTCACTTTTCCTGTTTACAGAAAATAGGCACCTGTTGTCTCATTTAGAAAGATCAAACATACATATTTAATTTCCGAACAAAGAAAGGGGAAAATGTGTTCTGATCACTGCTTTGGAGGAAAAGTGGCTGCCTCATTTATGTTCTTATGCTTCAGTTTAAGTAACTTGTTTTTCACTGTTTCTTATAGTTTCTTATTCACATTATTAAAGTGTACTTTTCAAAGTAGACCTTCTATTATGCTGTATACTGAATAATAGCCTATTTGGTCATTTGTAGGGCTTCCAAACAGTTTTGTATGTCATATATTACTGGTTCTATGCATTTGCCAGTGCCAAGAATGGATTCTCGGGGACAGAGTGCCATACAGATTTCAGAAAGCTTCAGAATGTATTCAGTGACCATCTGTCACTACATGTACAGCAAGCTTGACTTCAGTGCAGTTGAGATTCTGCCCAGGACTACTGGAAATTGTGGTCTGGCTGTAAAATAAAACTGTCTGGTCGGTGCAGAAGGAGACGACGTGAATGGGCACCAAACTGTTCAAAGCTCAGGCTCTGATGACTCGTGGTGGAGATGGTTGGTGTTTTGTGCATGACTCTGAGCAGATAAAAGTGTGTGTGGAGTTGCATGGTTGTTATTGTCTCTTCTTTTTCCCCTGACCTAAATTTTTTTATATGACAGATTATATGAAATGAGGGAAACTAACCTTCTGATTCTTTATCCAATCTATATGCCTCTTCATTAGCAGAACTACTGTAAGACTATTATAAGATTAAAATATAAACCTAGTCTCAAATTAAAATAAAATGTATCAATGTTCCATCTGGGACTTCTATGAAAAAAATCAAAACACCTAAAATAGCCAAATATCATCTGCTAAAAATTAGTGGGTTTTTAATATTTTAAGCAGCATAGCAAGGACAATTTGAGGTAAACTTTTTTATGGTGGGCAATTTTTATCTCTTCCTGAGAATTGCATTCTGAGGGGGTTTGTTTTCCTTTTTTAAAGTAAACCATAAGTTCACCTGTTAGGACAAGGCAGGGAACTCTATTCTTACTTTATTCAGCTATTCACAGCAAATAATTAATCAAATATATTTTCAATTGATTTCATAGTTTAGAGACTAGAGTTTTATGAAAACATAAGTCTGTGTCAGTTTCTGTGAAATGAGGACTTTGATATAGGATGTTTGAGCAGAATTTCATTTTTAGTCAGTCCACACAAAAATTTTGAGATAAGGAACATTTCCTGCATTGTCTGGGACAGGGAGGTACAGAGACCGATGTTACTAATATTCTGATATTCTGATATGTGGTCCTGGAGAGTGTTCCATGTTGGTAACCTTCTTCCTAGCTAGTTCCAACAGTAATATATTAAGAGTAGTAATGTGACAAACTATTGGGTGCATATGAAAAATATATAAAAAGTTGTGCATCACCTTCTGGAACACAAGAGCTTGTGTGAATCAGTCATACCTCTGACAGGAAGGGATTGTGTATACAAATTACCCACTCATTTGTATTCAGCTGAACAGAGTTTAAAACCAAGAATGGAATTGGAAGTTTAGGAAATAAGTGAGAGTCAAATGAAGGATCCCCTTCCACCGATCTTTTAGAACTGGTTAGATGTATTTCATGGCATAGGTATCAGCTGTTTTCTGCTATGTTTTTTCAGCCATGAAAACAATTGTACTGATGGCTGCACTACTTTCCAAGGTCATTAGCCTACTACCGTCATGTCTGTTCGAAGACCTTTACTCTTGGGTTTAAAAAGCACAGATTTTTATTTTTTTTAATTATTATTGTTTAATAGATATATTATTTTAAATACTGCTTTTGTGTTTCCAGTTCTCTACACACAAATTAATTACAGGTGCAAGGGAAGCATAGAATGACACTACTGAATATTTTAAAAAACTCAAAAAACCAAAACCACTTAAGCTTGAGTTCTTGTTGTTCTGATGTTTCAATTTAACACTGCTCAACGGATTGCATCCTAGGTTAAAAAAATATTTTCTACTACAGAATTAAAGACCGTACTTTTCAGGTATTAAGAGCCTGTGTATCTCCCCCACAATCAGCAAAAAATGTGTATAGAAATTGAGATCTTACCAGTAGTGATAAATCAAACAGAAAAAGAAACCCATGACTGTTATCTCTTTCCAAGTTTCAGCACTATTTCACCAAAATTTTAAAAGAATATGTACTTAAGAGCATTTAGACATACTGACTAGAAGGTAGCTAGAAGGACCCTCTTTTTTATGCCAAGTCCATTTCTCCCTGCTGACTATAGATTACTTAAAAGTTATTAAACAGAGGGAAATAGACTAATGCTAAAATAAAGAAATCCAGGCAAAACACTGCCTGAATCAGGAAATTGGGAAGAAAACCCCATGCCCTGAATGCCCACAATACTTAACAGCGTAGATCAGAGAATTAATTCTAACATTAAATAAAATATTTCAGTGGGTTTCTTAAGAGAAACCAAAATTCTGTACAAAATTCAGCTATGTGCTTTTGGAAATGGAAACACTTAGCCACATCTAAGCATCTGGCATCAACACTTCCTTGGAAGAGAAAGGAAACTGAATATGTCTATTGAATGTGAGAACAAAATATCTTTTTTGCCAAACCCAGTACAAATCATCAGTGCCAAGGCAAAGTGCTTTCAGAAGCTTGGCTGGAGACCATTAAGACTTATTTTAATCAGATATAAGGAAAAAGAAACAATGTCAAGCTCTTATTTCATGTTAATATTTGCTGCTGTTAGCTAAAACCCACCAAACAAAACCTCTATATACTTTTAAAAAGTTTACTTCATTCAACTGTGTTGCAGTTTGTCACAGGGCAGTTTTATTTCATTCTAGTTATGATAGGAACTCTTGGAAACCCTTATTGAAACTGGTTACCAAAAGATAATGATTTGCCCTCCAACAAGTTGTACTGTCTGGTACTTAAGTCTTTTACCTCTAAATAACTCTGTTTACAACAGTTTTTAAGGTAAGCAGGAACTATGAGCTCTTGAAGCTACTGAAATTTATTATGGCTGAAATGCAAGAAACCAAATCTCACAGCACACTCTCCACACCTCAACAAACACATTTAAATATAGATAAGATTAAAATTTCTAATGGAAATGTCACATTTTAATGCTCTTTCTCTGTTTGAACCTACAAAGATAAAATGCTGCTGCAGAATAGACCAAAAGAACCAAGTTGTGGGACACAGCAACATTCATGTGAGGAGCCTAAGGCTCAGGAGCTTAGATTATTAGTAAGAAAGGAGGAGAGGAAGATGTGAGTGTTTACAAAATAAAATATTACTGTGTTAAGAATCTGAATTATTCTTTTGTCTGCTTCATCTTAACAAGCTGATAGACATACCCAGGAAAGCAACTATTGTACCTCAGTGAAAATAATAAAATTTGTGTGTACTACATCTTTCCGCTTCCTCTGGAAAAAGATTGGTAAAAAAAATTCATCACAATTTATAATATTTCTGACCATATTTAATTTCTCATGTTCTAGAGGAGTTCTAGAAGTTTCATGGGTCAATACTGAAGTAGTTCAATCATCTCCTTGTAACGAATATGTAAACCTTTATTTTAGCAATGCTTCCAAATTCTTTTGAAGTTTGTTAAAGAAAAACAAAACCCTCCATAGGAACAGAAAAATAATCAACCCACTCCCCTGTCCCAGCTCCCCTTATAACATCGTGGTGTTACACAGCTTCTGTATTAGCACTTCTAATGGGTTATTGAGGTAATGAGAAAAAGTTTTCTCTTTTAGTTATTTTTTTCTTTCATTTCAAGGCAGTCTTCCTTTCACTTGAAAGAGTTTTCTTTCTCTGTCCCACCCCTGCAGGGAAGTACAATTATACTTTGACATATCTGTCTCAACTCTTCCCAGCCTTAAATGATGATGGCAATTCCATAAGCTGTAGCTCTTTTGTGAGGCTTCCCTGCTGTCAATATCTTGTTTGGTTTTTTTTTCGTCCAGTAAAACATGGTGAATTTGCTGCCTTTTTCATTATAAAAGTAATGTTATCAATGAAGTACCCTTTTAATTAAATAATATTTTTTTTTCATTATTGCTTTCTCTGTGATCCATTTAAAAATCAGTCTTTGTTAATGGATCTATAGCCTCTGAACATATTTTCGAGCCTCTCTGATACTATTCTCTGATCACCTTCTCCTTTCAGGCATGATAAAAGAAGTAAAAGATAAAATCAGACTTAGTGGGACTGGAACAAAATGTTGAGATTTCTGTGATGATGAGAAATCTGGGACCATTCTCCAAAGTCTTCTCTCCTCTGGGTATTTTGCATTTGCATACAGACACCAACTAAGCTTCCAAAAAAACTCACTTGCTCTTTAATGTAGCTCTAGGAAGAAAGCCATTAAGAGCCAAGACTGCTAGCAGAGTAGCAGAGTGCAGCACCAGTGCATCCCACCTAGTCTGATTCATGGGGTAGTCTGAAGGCTTTGTAATACGTGATGGCATTACTAATGGTGCGGTTTCCTTGTTTTTTGTTTCATCCTCTCCTTAAAAAGTGAACTGCCTTTGCCTGCAGTATCTTTTTCTAACATTTAGTTTTGCCTTCATCTTCTCTCCACAAAAAGAAAATTGCTTCTATATTAAACAAGTCAGGAGATTTGTGACACTAAGATGTTGAGAGTGTTAATGCTGTTGTATCCAACTATTTCCAGCAAAAGGTTTAACAAATTTAGTTAAAATTTCTAATGTAATCTCTGTCTTGTATTACTGATTACTTTTAAAGTAGGAACTGATATGAGGAGGCCAGGTGTTACATTAAATTACATTAAATTACCTCTCAGTTTTACCCTAACCATTGTACAGAATTTGAAGGCTTCCTTCAACATAGAGTCCATCAGATTGCAGATCATAATGATTTCTCTACATCTTCATGAAAGGCTGCAGAACATCCAAATGTGTGAGGGATGGCAGCGTGGAAGGATTATGACATATCTCAGAGAGGGACACATGCCTGACCTTACACTGCAGTTACATGATGCACTAAATCTCTCACCATCACCAGCAAAGAGCTGCCTTGCAGGATGGGAACAATGGGGCGAGATGACAGACTTGTTCTACTGTCTTTGTACATTCACCAGGGCGAGCAAGGAGACTCCCGATAGCACATCTGCCTTTTCATGTCACCAGCCCTGTGACTGCATAACAAATTTTCCTTTGAGTCTTCCAAAGCTGCAGACATGTTGAGAGAGTCCAACAGTCAGAAATACAGTCTCTCTAAATTTCTTCTCATTTCAGCTCCAGAGGAGAAACTTATTCTCAAAACTTAGTAATAATCCTGGGGAGCATTATGCATTATGAGCCTTTTTCTACTGCGTCCTGCACCCAGTAGAAAAAGACTCAATCCATTTGTATTAATGCTGAGTAGAACCTGTAAAGTGAGGCAATGGCCTACAGCAATGAACAACGAACTTTCTAATCCACCAGCTCCAAACACTTTGAACTGACCAATCTGCCATGAAAACAGTAGCATTTGCCACAAATATCTGCACATATTTGATACTACAAAATTACACGTGGCTGAAAGACTATTGATTTTTTTTCTATGCTTGTTTTGATTCCCTAGAACAATACATTGCACATTATGTTTTGGGGCTTGTCCCTTCTGGGAGTCCATGCTTTTAAAGATCAGACTGAGTAATTTTGAAAGTTGTTGCTGCTGTATTGATTTTCTGCCCAAATCCATTTTGCTAAGTAAACCGATAGAGGAAGTAGGGTTTGTGATCATCTCACAGACACAATAGCCAAACCCTACTTCTTCCCAAAACTCCAAGGCTTTATAATTTTTAAATCTGATTTTTATTAGACTTAGGTGACCTGTAAAATAGGAGAACCTCAGATCTGCTGGGTAAGATGGAATAAAAATAAACAAGTTTGCAAACCCATTTTCCCTTGCTCCCTTTGTCCTTGCAGGGACAAATCTTTTGCTGTGAGCTTCTACTCCATAAACTCAAACACTCATCAGCCACAAAATTCCCCCAATCCCTTCATGTTTCCTGAGAAAAAGCCTGTAGTCCATTTTCAGAAAGACCCAGCCTGCCCACACCTCTTCCCACAGGGCCAAGCCGGCCTGCTGCCGCTCTGGCTCCTGCAGGTGCCACCAAGACAGGTGACGATGCTGCCTCATGGCACAGGTGCAGCCGATGCTCTCCTCTTCCCTCCCACCTCATCAGCCCCATTAAAAGCCCTCCCTGCTGCTCTGCTCACTCTCACTGCACAAGGACAGGAGCTTTCCGTGCAGCATGGGCAGGCAGGCAGTGGAAGAGGGAGAGCTGTACTTTTCACAGCAGGTGAGTTAGTGTGGTGTGTGTAAGTGGCTGCCAGGGCACACCTGGTGCCGGTGTTCCCAGGCCTGGGCTCTTTCCTGCTGCTCTGCGTCCTGCCCTGCCTGCTGCCGCTGGTGGAGCTCCGGTGCGCGGGTGGAAAGCGGCAGCAGGCAAGGCATCCCTGAGAGCAGGGCTCAGTAAGTGGCACGCTTTAGGTGCTTTTTAAAAAATGTGTATGTATTTTATTGATTTTAATAATAGTGAAAGAGCAGTTGGTGTTCATTGTGCAGTAACCAAGGTCCCTGGCATCGCTGGCTTCTGCTCCTTTCAGAACAGAAGCACCTTGCAGAGATTGGTGCTCTTGGGGTGGCTGTTCCAGGGGCTGCCCCACTGAACTGCCTTCACAGACAAGTAGTGATCCCTTACCAAGTTGCTGCATAGTGGTGATTGAGCCTCTTTTTATGCTCATGTGGAATAGTAAAGAAAGAAACAACCAAACCATTCATAGAGACTGTGGGAGGATGAAGTGTAATTAGCTCAAATGATTTTGTATGGTTGATTTCTTTAGGTTTACCAGGATATTCTGTATTGCATTTTTGTTCCTATGATGCCAGGTGCCAGTTCAATACTTTGACTGCATTGCATCGTTTTAAATTGTAAAGCTTCTGTATGAAAGTTTTGTAATAATGGTGAATGTTGACTTCTACATTGTAGGTGGTCCATGTAAACAGCTATGTGTGTTACAGTTGTAAAAATATCTCTTGCTACTGACACATAGTATTTTACATAGTTACTGTAGTTTCCTCGCTTATTTGGTGGATAATAGCTCAAACTTCTGAGATGCATTATTTGAATTCCATGAGTAGTGATTTACAAATTTCATAGCATTCAATTAATTTTGGTTTCACCAACAAGAACATTGAATTAATTTTGTAAGTCTTCACTCACTGAATATAGGGATAATAGTGCTATTTTAAAGATCAAGTTGTATCAGGACCAATATTAAAATTTATAGTTTGGTTTTTTTTTAATGATAAAACATATAATTAGGGCTGCATTTGATTTTGTGACCTGCTCTCTTATGTGAAAGACTGTAGACCTCTCACAGATATTTTGGTTAAATTACTCTCAAAGAGACCTTGATTTAGAAGTTTTTTGATTTGGTGCTTTTTAATTAGTTAAAAAAATAAAAAGCTAATAATCTTCAGTTTATTTGACTTTAACTAACTAAAAGCATCAATAATAATGTGTCTATTAGAAAGTTATAAGGTTACAATTATTTCAAACCAAGAATGAGTTTGTGGCAGTGGAGTGATAGGATTAAATACCTTATTTTCAGACTGCAAGGTACTATGCTAAGTCCCTTGTCTCACAACATATATTTAAGTTTTTACCAAGGAAGTGTAACTTCTGCAAAAATAAGTTCTTTTTTGGAGAGATAAAGAAACCATTTCTATGTACTGTTATTATCTATCATTAATGGTAAGGGACATCCTTGCTTCCTTATGTCAGCTTGCTTTTTGAAGTGTTAATTTTCTGTAGGCTCATGGCTGAGTTCTTACCAGCCAGGTTTTGAGGAACATGTTTTAAAATAAGTAATCTTATGCAATTATGTATGCAGAGTTGAAACAAACAATAAAATTTCTGTACATTGCAGAATCATTTCATTAAATCAATTTCCCGAATGAGCTTTTGTGCAGAATGTACAGAAGTGCATACCTGGGAAAAACAGGTTTCTGAGAATGCTACTTCAAAAGTTATAACTGAAGCCATTTTTAAGGCCAAGTCCATGGTTGTTAAAAAAAAGGCAATAAACCATTAAACTGTAATCAGAGAGTATAGTGGCTTTGTTTAAAGGATGGAGACATCTAACTTGAAATGTTTGATGACGCCACTACTGAGTGGCATGTGACAGGAGCGGGTGAATATAGGTTCCAGTCAGAAAGGATATATTTTACTTGCTGTCTGTAGTTACAAGTATTTTGCTTTCAAATACGTTTGCTCTTTTTGTAAGCTATATAGAAGTAAAATGGAGACGAGAACAGATTCTGAAATAGAAATAATGGAGACAAGGAAAGGAGAGTGTGGATTCCTAACACTATGTGTGGGTAGACATAGAGAAGAATAGAGGAGTTTACTTTTGTGAGTGATTTCACTTTAGATGATTCCATAATTTCTTAGAACAGTTCTTTAGGGAACAGCTTACTGTAGGGTGGGAGCAGAGCTGTTTTTTGCGTTGCCATGATACTCTCCTGTAACATATTTGTTATGTGTGGTCACAGTGAAGGTTTTGCCAGCTTGAGCAAAGCGGGGAGGAGGAAACCCTAACTGTTTGCAGGCCAAAAGCAGGAAAGCTGTTTTTTCATCCCCTGAAGGAGTGACATTACCCATCAATATTCTTAGCTGAGGCTTCGCAGCTTCTCCTTTCAGTAAAAGCCCAAGATGAACATCAGTGGGAAGTTTCAGTCAAATGAATGACATAGGTCTTTGCTTTGATGAAAGTCTATTTGTAAAGACTGCTTTAGAGAGAAGGAAAATGCATTTGAAGTGAGCAGGGTCCAGCATCAGGTAGGTTTTACCACAGTGGCTGGGGAAGAGGGAAGGACTGTAAGGCAAGTGACTAGCTGGCACCTCCTGGTTGACCACATAACTGTGATGCTTATTTTGATGTACGAGGAGAGGGTGGACTGTGGTAATTTTAAAATTTAAACATTTTGATCTGTGGATTTCATAAGCCACTCACTCTGCTAATTATTACAAATGTTTTTGTCCCCTTATTTCTTTTAATATGATTATTTGAGAGGCAGTGTAATGCCGTGACATACTTAAGGACTTACACTGTTTTAAAGTATAATTATTTTAGTGAAAAATTCTAAATGTTGATTTTTCTATGAATAAAATACATTTTTCATTTTGTTTGCATATACTTAGGATTGAGATTTTTATTTGTCATCTTCCTAATTCTTTGTGTCCTAGCTGGCCAGCGAACATAAAGTTCCTCTCACTCTTCTCCCACTTTAAATGCAGCGACAAAACCATTCCTCCAAATCCAGGAGATGTGTTGAACAACCATCTGTCCATCTAGAACAGCTTTCTTTTCCTATTGATTGAAGACTTCTCTCTTTTATAGCACAGAGCATCCTGGAACATTTTCTTTTCCAGATGGAAATTGCATTATTTACATTTTTTTGTTTTCTCAAGAAGTCATGAGTACAAAGCCATGCTATTTATTGTAACACCATTGGCAGAATGGACTTAGCCAACCCATTTGCATTTCTGACATACAGCCCATGTCTCTGCATTCATTATTGCTTAATTTTGATAGAAAATATCCTAGAGAGCTAATTTTCTGGTAGTTCAGAACAGTTCATTCTAACTTACCACTACAGCATCACAGTGATTAGTAAAGTTGGACCTCAAAACCAGAGCAGTATGTTTAATGTCCTGCTAGTCTGTAGTGAACTGCAGCCAGTGTCCTATGTGATGACTCTTAAGAAGAGCTAGTGTTTGTCCTGAGCTGTTTGAGGATCATCAGTATAGTATGTTAAAAGGGAGAAGCTCTAATGCAAATGTCTACATTTCTAATGAGAATGGCCACTAATAGCTGAATTTCCCCACATCTTAAAGACTTCATTTCTATATTCTGTTGCAACTCTGTAGAGAGAAGCTAGTAGGTACCTTAATCCCAGAGCACCAGGTTGTGCCTCTGCAGCCCTGTGAGTGAAATGTGTTCTCTAGGCCAGGAGTACAAACCAAGCTAGCGTTCGGTAACCAGCCAGTTTGTCTTGGTGCACTTTCAGGTGCAAAACTTTAAAGTCCTGTCATGACCCTTGTCTGCTCCTGCTGCCATCACCATGTCCTAGCTCTAAAAGTATTTGGGTTCTGAACTCCCCCTGAAACTCAAATGCTCTGGGAATTGAACAGTGGGAAAGGCAGTGATTTGTGCTGCAAGATCCTCTGCTGTGCAAGGTGAAGCGGTAGTCAGCATGACTGTTGTAAGGCAATGCCTGACATGTATAGAAACAACACCAGTTTGCCATGAATTGACAACAAAACTCATTAAATGAAACATCTAATTTATTTTCTCTAAAAAGCATTGCATATATTTAAGAAAAGCTAAAGTCCTTTGTTATACTCTTAACATTTTTATAGAGGTAATGGATAAATTCAGAAATACTTAAATACAAACTGTTTCTTAACTAGCAGTTCAGATTTTTATGAGAAATTGATTTATGAAGGCTGTAAAACAAAACAGTATTACCACCAGGGAGCTGAATTGTGGTAGTTTATATGTAATCACAAAGATGTATCAAGGTTTTGTCAGATTTTGTGTTTCTTATGTATTAGAAATTATCATCGATATCACAAAACCCTTAAATAAAATTATATGATTAAATAAATTTTGAATAGCTGCCAACATTTGATTTTGAACATTGTTAGCTTGCTTTGGGAATAGCGTGGCTGGAACACATTGTGTTTTGTACACCTGTGCTCTCCAGAGCTCTGGTTAGGAGACAGCTCATTTAGTTTCATGTTAAAGCAGGTGTTCTGGTCTTTATCCTCAGATGATCAAACTTATATATAGTAGAGAAAATGGCTGCTAATCACTGGGGCCGAACAAACATAAAAAGCAGCATAAAACTATGATTTTGATTGAACAGATCCCTCAGATATCAATTTGAACTTGCAGTGAGTGAAAGGGCACGTACACTTCTGCTTAAGCTTTAGGAATAAGTTTTGTGCAGGAAATATAATTATGGATATTTATATGAAGAGTTGATGTTCTGGAAATCACATTTTTTATGATAGCTTTTACTGTCCAGTCCTTATATACAAGTATCAAATAGAACTATTAAGAAGAAAACTTTAAAAACCCACCATGAAACACCAGCAGTTGCGAGTTCAAACAATAAATTAATGAATTAAATGTTAAACATGGCACTGTGTTTTTAAATGCATAAATGTGTATGATTATATTGAGAGTAATTAGTATGCAAAAATAGCGTAATGATGTTGATGTTAAGGCTGACTTTTAATGTATCATTTAAATGAGACAAATCCATTTTATTTTGTATCTCACATGTTTCATAACCATTGTTATACTTGAAAATTTGAAAATTGTGGCAATCAGAATTTTGGGCTTCTTTACTTTTATCTGTAATCACTTACAAGACCTGTCTTTTCTTCTTTCATCCACCACTTCTCCCTCTTTCCATCCTCACTAGTTTTATAAATTCCTTGGGTTTGTTTTATTAATCTTCACCATACCTCTTCTAGTCCAAGAATATTATTTTTGCTTGCTTAAGTGTGTGGACAGGTGTAGCCAGCAAATGAAGGTATGTCACAAATTTTAGCAACTAGTAATAAAGTGTTAAGTAATTCAAAACATGATAACAACCATATTTTTAGCTAGCTAGCCAGCTGAAGGCCATATGACCATGATATCTTTTGTACTATTATTTCTGTTAGTAATGTTTTCTCATGCTATAGAAAAACCTTATGTTACACATTTGTGTTTTGAAAGACTGTAATCAGTCTGTGAATTTCTTGCATCTGGCACTGAAGACTTGATCAATGGACAATATTCTTTCCTTACTAAAACAGTTCATGGTGTTTCATTTATGAAATGCAATATCCCTCATCATCTTCAGTTTCTTGCAGCATCTTTTGCCAAAGACTCATTTATCCCTAGCTAATGATGTTAAGAAATTGTAAACAATTATTGATGATTAAAAAAAACCTGAAAGGGAGTCCAGGAAAAAAAAGGATTGGAGAATAACAACACTGTAACCCATTTTGTATATTCAGTTCTTAAATTTAGGATTTTGTAACACTAGACTGTGGTCTCTGCTTTAGTTTTAATTCTCTCTGTAATGTATTTATATATGTCTTGATTAAAATTTAGTTTGCCAATAATTGTAATTTCTCTAACCAATATTTTATAGAAGTGATTTTTGTGTTTCTTATCAATTATTAAGACTGAAGTGACTATTTTAGTAACTTAATACTATTATCAGTTTTAATTGCCACAACTGAAAAATATCCAAAGGTTGAGTAACTGTGAATAACAGAGACAATGAGATAATAGCAAGTTGGCAGAATTTTGCCCAGACATTTTTTGTCACAGATCTTAAAGACCTTGTATATCTTGTAATGAGTTTTATCTGGAGCATTGTTCTCTGCTTCATAAAAGAAGCTTTAATCTTGTGAGCCTTCATGACTGAATTTTTTTTACTTTGCACTTTCCTCTGCTGCCAAGTCTATAGGCTATTTTGTTGCACATGAATGTTATACCTGGATTGAAAACAAAATCTGTTTAGTTTTTCTTTATTTTTCTCCTTTCCATACTTCTTCCAGAAAGGTAAATGTTTATGCCTAATATTCCTCAAATAACTTTTTTTTAGCTTTGTTTCTATGTGTCTATAAAATCTGAGTCAACTCAACTGTTCATGTTTTGTTAGTTTTCTACTAACTTGCAAAGCTGAATGTTTATTGTGGAAACCCAAGAAATCTGGCTGTGTGTGTTTGATTGCTGATGCAGATATTTCTAGTTTGCAATGGTATGAGCATCTGTGTGTACTGAAATAGTTACACATAGCTGCATTTTTTGTATTTATATATGCATACCTTTCTCTACTAACTTCCATTTATACTGCAAAACTCTGTAAAATTGTATGGTCTTTTTGACCAATCTCACAGCTCTATTAATAGTTTGTAGTTTGACAAGTACATTTTCCCATATATTAATTAAAAACTTAAAGTGTGCCTAAGGGAGAATCTTTGTCCTAACATGTATTGAATAAATTAGAGCATAAAATAATGCCAATGTCTTAATCAGAATTCACATAAACGTAACACAATGTGTATGTCTTTATAGTAGGTTTGTTTTGTTTTTTCTACTAACTGTGTTTAAATGTTTATGAATTATTTTATTAGTATGTGTAGCTTATAACTATCTTTTGCACTTGATTTCATGTCATGATGAAAAATTTTTACTTAATTTCATCAAGTAAAGCCATCAGTTTTCAACAAATGCCAAAATCTAGGCATTTTGGATTCAGGTAGTCTTGAATCTTTGTCTCTCTGAATATGTTAATGTTTGTATATATGAACTTATACATAAAAAGCCCTGAACTGTTTGCTGGCAAGTTGAGGGCTAATGGTGGAGTGTTTAATTTCATTTGTTAGGTTATCAATAGCTTGAGTTAAAAAAAAATATATAAAGGCAATGATATCAGAGGTGATATTAAATGTGGTATAATGCTATTAAATAAATTATATCAAAACATAAATAATGCTAGAGGTATAAAAACTGTAATTTGTGTACATTTTGAATAAAATCAAGAATTATGCCCTGAATCAGACCTTTTCTTCTTCCCTGATTGATTCATTAAGGTATGAAATTCCTTTTCATCAGCAGATTTATTTTCTCACCTTTTTATAGAGAATTAGAAAGGTAAATAAATTCACATTTGAGTGCACATCATTGTTGGTAATATGTGAAGTCATAAGTGACAGAACTATATTATTTTACTGTGATAATTTTTCCGAACCTAATCTTTTAATATCTTATTTAAATTCTGTCCTGATACAATTAGGTTTTGACTGGGATGTATTGTGTGAACTGGATACATACAGGTAACACCAAGATGGCCATGATCCACAGCTGAAGTGTGAAGAAAAGATTTATTCCATTATTTTGCTGGCAAAACATGGACACATGCATTGCTATGTTTATGTCATCTTAGCAGGGGCAAAAAGCGCTCAGGCTGTTTTCCGGCTCTCGTATCAGAAAGGTTTGGTGCAGGCACAGTTCTTTACAAGGCTGTGTTTTATGATCTCCAAGCTTCTTATCTCCCTTCCTTCCTTACTGGGCCTGTGAACAACACTTTTTAGGTCTTTTACAGCGTTCTGTTACGTGACTTCTCAAGACAGACAGAAACAGTGAATTTTCCCAGACTCAATATTCTTAGCAGTCCCCCAGCTGCAAGGTCATCTTGAGCGAAAACAATTCTAAGAACAAGTCTTTCTCCTCCCCAGTCTTCCAGTTCTAACCCTTTCCTCCCCACAAGAACCAGGAAAATATGTTGTCAAGAGCTTTTTGTTGAACTGATGGAATATATTAGTAACAAATTATTTGGTGTAAGGCATCTACATTTAAGTATAATCTAAGAAACTGGATTATCTATAATATTCCCTATAATACAAGGCAAGAATGTGTAGTTTTACGTGTCAAATCTTTCTTCAAATTCAGGCTGACAATGTATAATCTTGTTATGAATAGTTTGAAAGACTAGATCTTTTCCAACCTAAATGATTCTATGGCTATATCATGTTACTGAAGCAAAACTACTCAATATTGATTTAAATGTGGGGAAACTGTATTATATATCTCAATATTACTATTTTTTTATTCAGAATTGTTGAAGTGTAAGTAACTGCATGTAATTACACTTGAATGATGCAATATAAAGAAAATCCACTCTTTTATTCCTCTGGAGAGGAATGGATTACACAAAACCATTAGGAACAGCTACAGATCTGTCTCCAGATTAATATTGACAATTTGTCTTGATTTAGGACTGAAAAATACGACAATCTGATGGCTGATTTTTGACATTCACAAGACTCAGAACTAGGAAAGTGTTTGAATGAAGTTGTAAACAGTGTAAGTGGAAGAACATTTAAATATAGGTAGAAGTTTGAAAATAGGAAAAAGTGATTTATTTTGAGTCTAGCAAGCAAAGGAGCTAATTGTATCATTGTTTTTCTAGCTTTTCAAACAAGGCAGGCTAGTCTAACATCAGAGAAGGCTTGTTTTACAAGGTGGGAAAAAACCCCTTGAGTGGCACTGCATGCTGTACTTAGTCATTCAAGCTTACATCTGAGCTTGACTCATCTTATCTTCAAAGAGAAGCTCATGTCATGATAAGCAATAGCAACAATATA
>VWYI01000798.1:30412-88274 GCA_013399455.1 Anthoscopus minutus | reverse complement strand
TATATGTATGTATAAGAAATCTGATCTTCCACAGATTTTTATCTTGTAGAAGGTCAGTATAGAATGAAATGAAGCAGTGTGACTTAATGATCAGAAATAAGTAATGAGTTCATTCTTCATAAATGTCTGAGTCTTTAGGGATTGCTGCACTCAAATTTCTCTTGAGATTCAAACTCCACAGTGAATAAAATATATAAAGAATAATGTTCCTCAGTTCTTAACATTATGCTTTAATGGGTGAAAACACAGTTTCTCTACTGCCTTTATGTAGGAGAGCTCCATGGAGTGCATAGAAATTACATTCATGCTCCTATTAAAACAAAAATATTTGTAAGGCATTTCCTTTTTTTTTTGTTGTTTTTTTGTTTGATTTTTATTCTCCAACTGTGACTGAGCATGACAAGCTGGAAAGAATGACAGGAAGCTGGTTTTGGAAGACTGGGGAAGAACAGATGTTATTAAAAAGCAATGATAAAGCTTAAGATGGAATATGCCTCATGGATAGGGAGGTACTTGTTCCTTATTCAATATATTGAGGATTTTATAGAGGGTTTTTGGTGGATTTTTTTGTTGTTTTGTTATTTGATTTTGTTTTACTTCAAATCTGTTTAGGTATTTTATTTCACAGAAGTCTATACAGACAATAGAGAGAAAGGTGTTTGTGTCTCCTGTTTTGTACATCTCCCTATCGTCTGTTGCAGAAACCTATTTCCTTTCCACATCTTCATTACTGCACTAGTACTTCACTGCCACCATATTTTCAGACTTCCTGCTTTCAGAAAAGGCAAGACATTTGTCAGATGTGTTCCAAACTGTTAAGGAAAGTGTCTGAGTGAGTGCAGGGGTATGTAGGGAGCCAAGTGGAGACCCCCTTGCTTCCCTGGAGCTGTCCTGCTGTGAATGGGCTTCAATCTCAGCAGTTTAAGTTTCAGATGTCTGGGAGTGTGTCTCCTGGAATTGCTCCTGGATGGCCAGGGAGGAAAGTTTCCTTATTAAGGAAAGATGCATTGCTGAGCCTGCTTCTTATCTAGAATCTGTCATGCTTTGCAGCTCAATAAATCGTAGGAAATTAAATATTCTCATTTAATGGCTACTTGAATTCACACTGATTATGTAATTAGATGTAATGACACAAACCATTCTATGAAAATGGTCAATAATCTAAAGATAAGGAAAGAACCAGAAATGTTTAGAAGGTAATGTATAGGCATAAGGTGATGGGATGAGCTGTTCACCACTGCTCTACCTTGCATTTTCTTGGTATTCTGTATGTCAGTAAAAAAACAACATTTTCTTAAGAACCTGTATGTCAGATGTTGCAAAAACATTCAGAAAAGCAAAAATACTGTAGAAAAAGAGATACAAGATTGTCCCATTGATATTCCTTATTAGAAAGAACAGTATGTAAATTGCTCTTTTGGTTACTAATTGTAAGTATGAACCTTGAGCATATAAAACACTTTTGATCTCTGGCTACTGGGTGACTCTTCCTTGAATTTCAGGTTGTGACCGCACTTGATTGCTTACAAAGAGCTGTAAAAGGTCACAATGCCCCTAAATTGTCAGTGTCTTTCATACACTTTTGTAATTGCTACAATTTGGGCTTCAACAGCAGCTTCTTATTTCATCTTTGATCCACAAGTTAAGTCTTCTATAAAAGACTATAAAAGAGCAATGATGATAGCTTCTGTGCTGGTCTCATTTTCTAATACAAAGTTTATTTAAAAAAAACTTATGAAATGCAAGCTAGTCAATAAGCATTATTCATAACTTTATCAACCCTTGCAGAGTACTTTCTTTGATAATTTTGCATTGAAATTGTAGTGTTTTCCAATGTATGCTGGATGTATAATGTTTGTCACTTTGTGAAGTCTATCTTACATAAATTTTTTTTGCGTGGTTTAGAATTTTTAAAATGATCGAACAGTTTGGTCAGTTGAAGATGCTGCTCTAGCTGGAAGAATAACTATAAAAGATGTGTTGTTTTTTCCCCTCCCCTCCCCTTCCTTTTCTAAAGAAGGAAAGCCTTTTATTGTTGCTAACACTAATGTCTAGAAGAAAGGCTATTTAAATCCTATGCATCTCTTTCAGATACCCATCCCTCCTCTATCACACTCTTTAAGAACAGTAAGTCATTAATTATTTACTATATAATGCCATGTAATGTTTTCCTCTTTTTGTCTCCTTTCAGTGAAGACAGTAATTGATTCCCAAATCAGTTCTTATTGCCCTGCTCTGGCTTTTGGATAAAGCCTAAAAACCAAATCTCGTAGGTGTTTTCATATCAAGAGCACATGGATTTTGCTGAAAATTACTGAAAATTACTGAAAATTTTGCTGATTCATTTCTTTTATATTGAATGTTAGATTTTACTATAGGTTATACCCAGATTTAAATTTAGTCTGTCTCACAGTTTAAAATGAATGTTAACCTTCAGCATTCATATTAGCTGAAAAACAAGAGTTCAAGGGTCTAGAGTTTCTTCAAGAGATGCTTGGAGNGATCCACTGTAGCTGCTGCTACTGAGCTTTTACCAGCACAGACCTGTCTGAGTGCACTGGCAGCTGCTTGCTCCCTGGAGGTGAGAACCTCAGGAATCAGTCCTGATCTTTGCTGGGGCACAGAGGGAGAAGCAAGGAGAACAGCAACATTTCTACAGGCCAGGGTGCTCCTAGAATCCAGGAAGCAGTGTGAGGTCCCTACAGAAATTTGTGCTGTGGGATATTCCCTGCATGAGTGTAGGCACTGTATAACAACACACTGCCTGTGTGAAACCCACATCCCACCCCAGAAAATGCTGTGCAATCTCAGTGACAGGAGCTGCCCTCACGAGATGATGGTAACTCTCAGTCCATGTCAGAAAATACCAAGTTATGTAGCAAATGACCAGAAGTCATTAGCTTACTCCAGAGGAAAACACAGGTCATAAATGGGCTGCCTGCATTACAATTGGTCTCTAAAGAAGAGCCTAAGGCTCCAAAGAGTATCTTGTTTTTCACAGTCCACACCAGAATCCTACATAGGAGGCAAAAATCAATGAAAATGGCCATGTGGAAAAAGTATGCAAGATAAGGGGAAATCACCTCTATTTCAGCACTGGTAGAAAACTCATTAAACCAAGATGCTAAGGCTATTTCATTATGTTTCAAACTGGTATTTTACTTCGCATAAGAATGAGGGGAAACTGACTCCAAAACCCCAGTCAGAGAATCCCTCATTTGCATCTTAAAAGGGTCGTCTGTCTGTTCTGCTTATTCAGTTCTTTAATTATCCTAACTAAAGCAAATGTGAATCCCCAAGGGTTTGGTCCTTTGTGACAGATTGCTTTTAAACCCAGAGACAAGGAAGGCACATAGCCATCAAAACCCTTAGTTTTTAACTTGCACATCTGGGGAAGACTCCCCTGGTATCTCGTGTGACATGGACAATATGTTGAAGCACGAAGAAAAGCTAAGCAAGGGCCCCAATTTCCTGCCATATAGAAAGCACATGAAAAATCAGCTTAGGCTCCAGAAACATTGAGAGGCCGCTGGCTTCAGGCAGTGCAGCCCACTTCAGATGCACAGTATATTACAGAAAGATCATCCTTCCATCCAAACAGAGCCCTGGTTTGTTGGTGTGTTTAGAGGTTCCCATTTAGAATCAGTTTAAATGAAAGACCCTGCACAATGAGAGCAATAGCTTTGTTTCATGTAGCTGTTTATGAGGTCACCAGTTAAGTCAAGAAGCCAGGACTCAGGAGAGCAGGGTCCTTTCCCAAGTTCAGCAACTCATTTGCTACTTTCTTTGAACACACTCCTGCCCCTCAGGCAGAGTATTAGAATACAAACTTTCCTTCTACAAAGGATCTGTCTGACACCTTGCAGAAAGAGGCCTCTAGCTGTTAGTGTAATATAAATAATAAATGAGTGAAATAATAAATAGAAATAAGGCATTCTGTTGCAAACAAAGACAACACATTAGTGAGCGTGTTCAGTTTCTTTAAAGCATGCCCAAACACCAGCCTAAGCTCCAGTGCTAAAACACAGTATCTCTTTTTAAGCTCCAGGAAAAACAACAAAAGTCTGAGGGCAGTTCTGTTCAACCCTGAACCCTTCCAAGGGTTCAAACAGATTAACAACTGCAATTGTGCCCATAATGGTACAATATCATCCTTAATTGTTTTAAATTCCATTTCTGTTGCTTAGACCTAGGATGCCACAGCCTGCTCTCAGCATCACACATAAAAACTCAGTAGCTTTCATTACAGCTGTGATGAATTTAACCAGCAGAATTTGCCTCATGCTGCTCTGAACAACAGCACCACCACCAGATTGTCTAGTTATTAACCACCCTGTCCAGAGCCTGGATGGTATTAGTATCTGAGAGGAGGAGATGGAACAGCACTGCAAGGCTCATGCTGCTTGGGTTCTCTTACCATGGACCCACTGAAGGGATGCAGGAATAAGGACAACGTGCTTTATTTTTTCATGCCCTTATTCTCTGTTTACTCAGGCAACCCCTTGCTGCATATACATGGAATAGGAATTTTGCCTTGGTTGAATGCTCTGGGTGCTGTTGTGGTACATAATCACAGAATAAAATACCAAACAAACAAAAACCAAACCAACAAAAAAATCCCCCACACAACCCCCACAAAAAAATCCAACCCTCACCCAAAAAAAAAGAAACTAATCTGCCCAACAAACAACTCCTGCCAAAAACAAAACCAAAAAAAAAACCACAAAAAACCAACCAAACAACAAAACCCAACAAACAAAACAAAACCACAAACCCAAACCAACAAAACAAACCCAAATCAAAACCCCCTCAACATCCCTCATTCTGTTTGAAGCAACTGGATATAAGGTAAACTGCCTAAACCTTTGTGTACACGCTTCTGCCCCAAGTGATACCACAGAATTGTTCAGTGTTCTGACAATAACAGTGAAAACACATTTTAACAGCACCTGGATAAAAAACAAGTATGAAAAATTCCTGTGTTTATCCTCCTCCACTACGGCTGTATTGAGTCAGGATAAACAAGAAGCCATTTGAAGAAGCAACATGAATTTTGCTTGCTGGAAAAGTGGGGACAAGAAGAATGATTTCTCAAGTGTAAGTAAGCCAAGGATGAAACTGAGGGAAGAAGACCAGTAGGATTTATTTGTAATGACAAGTGACAAGTGATCACCATAAAGATATTCTTGGAACAGAATCCTGCTAATCTCTGCTATAATTCTAGTCTCAAATGGTTTGGCTCTGGCAGTGCTTCTAGAAATGATATATGTGAAAGCATTGGGGATTGTCAAGAAAGGAGTTTTGCCTTGACAGTTACATTTAGGACTCAGTGGGTTTGTTTCTACTTCCCTTGCCCCACCACACTCCCCTGTCCAGTCTTGTTTGTTTTTTGGGGTTTTTTTAAACCTAAGGTCAGCTCCAATTAGTATTTAGAAAAGAAAATGTTTATAACCTCTTACTTTTATCATCATTAATAATGCAACAAATGTATTGAATGTGGGCAGACTTTTCAGCAATCTGTAGTGTTCTTCCCCCTCTGGCTCAGAAAATATGTACCTCTTGAGAGAAAATCTATTTCATTAGAGACCTGATAAAATGCCTAGAAATTACAACATAAATAAGCATTTAAGTGCTGCTCCTTCTTTCACTATGAAGTCTTTTCCAGCTGAGAAAAGCACGAAAGAAGCTATAGTGGGATGGTGGGAGACTGCGTTGATGAATAGTTGATCACAATTGTCTTAAATAAATGCTTTTCCCAGACATACCCTCTTGACATATCGACTGCACTGTTAGTCTCACCTCTCTCACACCACCTCAAAGGCAAGCCAGTGGCCAAGGCATTTTGAGTTGACAACAAATCAAACTGAATGCTTCCTCTCCTTTTGCTTCTCCCTTCTCTAGAGTATTGCTTACATTGCTGTCATTTCTTTTTTCTCTTTCCATTACTCCCTCCACAAAAAGACTTGATAGGTAAACTAGAGCCCCTTATCCAGAGCTATCGGCTGCTATGAAGTTTGAAATGTAGTTTATTGTGTGGTCACAGTGCTAAATCTGGCCTGGCTGTGCTGAACTTCTTTATGAGAGTCTCACAGAAGGAGATGTCAAGGTGGGAGGTGAAGAATAAGGGAAGCAGCAAATCAGCAGATTGAGGTCCTTAACCTCAGACCTCCATGGTTCCCTTGTGCCTCAGCTCTGCCCAGTGATGGCTCACAGAGTACACATAAATGTTAAGCAAAACTGGGCACCAACACAAATTGCATTTATCCTTCTGTTTGTTCACAACCCCCTTCCCTCAGGATCCGCAGAACCAACTTAAAAAAGAAAGCAACTTTGCCCTGGGCTAAGATCCTCTTACCTGCTGAAGAAGGAGGCATGAAACAAGCCCTCAGATGAAAGTAGAAAAAAGATGACCCTTCCCACAACAACAAGCAACAAGCCAACCCAACTCTCACATGTACCTATGCAGGTTTAGGGAATCCCTGTAACACTCATCTGCCTCCTTCCCAGGCACCATCCCAGCCCAACATCACTTCCACATGTGTACTACCTTTGCTGTGTCTTAGGGAAGCATCTCACAGCTCAATGCACAAGCCAGGCAAAATAAGGTAATCAGGAAGACAAAAAGCAAAATTCACCAAGCATTTTTCTAGTGACTAAGTGGCAGTAAAAGACTCACAAAGGGTACAACTGGCTCCTTTGGGATTTCAAGTGTTCTTGAGAAGCCCATGCATATTTATTTTTTTTTAAGCTAAAGAATATATTAGTTTTTTAAAATGCCTTCTATGCATATGCACAAGTTGGCAGCCCAGATCCCTATGGATCTTGATTCATTAAGCAGCCACCAAATTCCTTGTTACACCTCCCACTTGACTAAAGTCACACGAGAAATCTAACTACAGCAAAGGACCTTGTACAAACTTTTAAACCCTAAACTGAACACCACAGAGGTTGGGGCACTTTTTTATCACAGCTGATTCACACTGTACACAAACACAATATCAGTTTTCCAGGCTGAAGAATTCAAATGAAAGAAGAGCAGCATCTAAAAAGAGCTGAGGCCAAGAAATAAAAATTTTGTGCACAAGACATCTTTGGAGAAGGGAGTCCATGTTGTATGTCAAGCCACAGCATTATGTAAATCTCTTTGAAGGTGAAAAATTTGTCCAGATTATTCAGCTCTTAATAGTGGGAACCCTGTGGGTAACAACAGGTTAGAGAGGTCATCTAGAAGGTTGCTGAGGTCTATCTGGCAAAGCTACATTGAGGATATTAATCAGAGGGGTCATGATGGCATTGCAGAGGATATGCAGAGGCAGTAGCAAAATATGTAGGTTTTTTACACCGTTAAGACAGACAAGTTTCCTACCTAACAGCAGGCTATGCAAAGGCCTCAGCTGTTATGCAGCACAGAGAGCCACAGTCCGTAGCAGAAAGCAGCCAGGAGATGCCAAGTCGAAACCTGGTGATTAACCAGCCAATAACTACCACACAGCATTCCCTCACTACCCTCTTCCCAGTGGCAAGGAGAATCAAGGGTGGGGGGAGGAACCTAAACCTGCAGGTTGAGATAAGAACAGCTTAGTAACTGAAAACAAGAAAAATGTACTATTACTACTAAAGCAATAGAAAGTAATAAACACCAGGAGAAACTAGTGATGCCAAACACATTTGCTCGCTACTCACTGACCAACTCCAGATCATTGCAGACACCTCCACCCAGTTTGTATACTGAGCATGGCATTCTATGGTATGGAACATCCCTTTGGTCAGTTCAGAGCAGCTGTCCTGGCAATGCTCCTTCACAGCTTGTTGTACACCCTCCTCATGCTGGCAGAGCATGGAAAAATGGAAAGGCCTTGATTTAGGGTAAGCAGTACTCAGCAACAACTAAACCATCTGTGTGTTATAAACATTATTCTCATATTGAATTAAAAACACAGCACTGCACCAGCTACTGGAAAGAAAAAAAACTATCCCAGCCAAAACCAGGACACCATCCAGAACAAGAACTGTAAGAATAGGTTCAGATGGAGGTATTTAAACCCAAAAAGCATCCCATTTGGAATGCTGGTATTAACCCAGCTCTCCTTGAAGCATAGAAACAAACAAGGGGCAAGAACTCAATAATACTATTGACTAACTTCTCTGAACTCTCAACTGTCATCTCTACCTCATTTCTCAGACAGGCTTCTAACAAGTTTGGCCCTGACTATATCCTCTTTAAAGAGTGCAAAAAATTTCAGTGAAGTTTAATTTAAACATTTAAAGGATATTAAGAAAGTTAAACCCCTGTACATGGCATCACTTTCCAAAGTATCTTTATATAAGTAGTTTTAAGTCATTTATGGAAGGCAAGAAATCTCTTTGTCTTTTACCATCACACTCAGACGCAATAGCTTCATATGCTCACCAAAGTATTTAATCCAAAGAAAGAAGTGGAAAAGGTTTGGAAGTTGTCACAGCAGTTTCTGGTAGGACATTTCCACATCCCAGTCTGAACTCAGACTGGCAAGTCAGAGGCTTCAGCAAAGTCAGAAGAAGCCACACTGCACAAAGTGGCACAACTCCAAGAGGGAGCAGGCTTTGCCTGACACAGCCCTAGAACAAACTTGTGTACCATGGACAAAAAGTGGTGGAGATGGGATGCCCTCCAGTGACTTGGCAGAGATGCTGTATTTCTAAAATGTGTGCACAATTCACTTTCTATTCTGCTTTTCTTTTGTAGGAAGACCTTTTTCAGGGACTCATACCATTATCCTAACAGAGTTTCCATGCCTGATCCTACCTTCCCATTTGCTTAGCAAAGCAAGTACTTACTGGATCGAAAGCACAGGGAAAAATCCTGGAAAGAAGTGGAAAAAACCACAGTGACTAGTGTAAATCAAATTGGACTATGAATCATAGCTAGCCTGTGGTCAGCAAAAGAGAACCATTTTTCTTGCTGAATGCTGGAAAACCTGTCAGTGATTTATTTGAGGGACAAAAAGTAGCTTTTTTTGGTTTTTTCTTCCTCAAATAACTTCAACTGTGCTTGTCTTGGAAATAGTGCCACTAAACTCCTACACTGTTCACCCTCCTATCAAGAAAATCACTTAAGAGCCAAAGGTGTCTGTGGTAAAACTCCAGTCATGTCAATGGATGAAAAGGCCTAGATGAACCTGGTCCATTAAATGCTTTAAAAGAGATACAGAGGAGAAAAGACAAGGGAAAAAAAACAAAACAAACCCAAACCAAAAACACCCTGGCACACAGAGCTTTATCCTAGGGGTCACAGCTGCACATTAACATTTCCACCTTAATAAAAACCGCAGTCAAATCCTCAGTATTTAACACCTAGTTTCCACTTGGCACAAAAGTAAAAAGAAAAAAAAAGAAAAATGAAAGGATAAGGTGAAAAGGGAAAAATAATAAGAAGTAATATTTTCTTTATGTATTCAGGAAATCTTTTCTCCAGCATATTCATGGGGATTTTGTCCTCTTCCCTGTAAGACATGATTAAGCAGTGCCACAGCATCTACCGTCAGTTTGAATTCCCTGCCTCCCAGAATGAGTAGTTGTAATTAAAAGCTTAGCTCACCTTATCCCTCCAGCTTCCCAGGTGAAAAGTCAAGGCCTGCATTTAATTGCATATATGTGTGCATGTTTAAAGCCAGAGCGCTGAAGAAAGATGGAATTTGGGAAAAGTAAGGGGAACAGGCACAAAGGTATTTGACACAGTTTCAAGCAGGGAAAAATGGGAAGGGAAAGAGAGCAGAAAATGAGAGTGCATTCTCCTTCTCTTTCCTGTTAGTCCTCCTGTTCCCCACCTTCCCACCTCTCATTTTCTTCCCCCCCCTTTTTTTTTTAAAGATAGAAGTTTTCATTTTACTTCTGAATTATTCCATCACTTCCCTTGGGTTCCTCAATGGAACAAGTGATACACAGAGAAGTTTGTCCTATCTGTGCATAGATTCTGTGTTTTATAACATGATTTAGTTCATTCACTTGGCTGGCTGTGAAAAAGACTGAATCAACTTTTGCTCATGCCCAGCATGGGAAGTGTAGACTGCAACCTACATACATCAAGTTCAACCCTAGCTGTCCTGGCTGCATAGGTGCTGTCAATCCCTGGTCCTACTGCTTTGGCTTCAAGTCTGGTAAGGGAACCCCAGCCCTGTAAGGAACCCTCAGCTGGACCAGGTGCTGCACCAGCAGGAATGCTGGACAATGTTTTAGGCCAAGATACAACAGAATTGTAAATGCTAAAGTTTTTAAACTGAAGCGGACATAGGCACTGGACTAAAATCTTTGAAATGAAACTAGGAAGTAACACATTTCAGCTCCTAAACAAACAGATTAATAACTCAGAGGTTACCACTGCACATCATACTTCCAGCACCTTGGACCCTCTGTACCTCATGCTGTTCTTCCAGAGAATAAAAACAGCTGTTGAGGATACTTCTGCATTCCTTAAAAGCCCGCTGCATTCATCTCACCATGAGTCCACTTCTGCCCTTAGAAAGTGCTGAAGCATTCCTAACAATTTCACCAAGAAGGCTATACATAGAATTATACAGAGCAATAATAATGTGACTGCAATAGGTAATTGAATTTGGAAAATAGTTTGCACAAATTAATTTTGTAAGAGACCTGGCTGAGTTGTTACAGTGCAGGGTTTACATACTTGATTCAAGCTCCCAAGCTGAAAAGGAAGATATCTCTTGCAAGAATATACTTCTTCCAACCTTTTCAGCCAACACCAGGAGAAGAAGTCCTTAATTCTATCATGCTACCAATCCAGTGATTGGCTCAGAAGTCTAATCTGGTCCATCACTATTAATGCCTTTCCATGAATTCAGAATGCTTCCAAATCAACCATTACAGCAGGACCTATTCTTAAAATACATCCCATACACACATCAGCATAAGAGACACTGAAGCTCATATTCTTGAGCATCTCAGTACATCAGCTTTTACCAGCTGATAGTAAAGGACACCAAATTTGTACAGATCTGTGCTGCCAGAATGCTCCTTGGATCTCCAACAAGCACCATGGTCATGCCTCACACCGTGGCTTTAACAAGCAGGGACAAGTTCACAGCTGGTGCCTGCACTTGCTGCTCCCCCACAGGTATAACTCATTATTAGGCCAGGTTTCTAGGCAGACCCACCTACCTCAGGGCAACCTCCAGCATGGTCCAGACTGTGTAATCCCTTACCTGTTGGTTGCATTCCTAAAGAGGTTTCTTCCTCTCTCTGAGGATATCTTGCACCTTTTTATCATCCCAGAACACTCAGCCTGTCGGTCAGCTTATCAGCTGCTGTGTCCTCTGCAGAGTACAACTGGGCCTGAGGAAGCCTCAGTGTTTTCTATACCTTTAAGTCTATGAGTAACAAGAGGCTCCCCAGTTAGCAGGGATCCGTCCTCATAGGACTTGTGAGCCTTTCTCCTTCACAGGTTTCTGCAGAGGAGGTGAGTCTTGAAATAGTAACTAGCATTCCCAGCTACTGTTTTACTCTGTCTAGGGCAGCAGCCCTTATCCCAGCTGGAGTTGATTCATGAGTAATGCCCTAAGGAGGTTCTTCCTTCAATTAACCCTTGCTTCCTATAGTTATGTTTTTTAGAGTTTTTGACATCAGTAACCTCAAAGCTTTCTTCTTCATCTTTGCTTGCTAATGCCTTGAGAAATCATCAGTTGCTAGGGACTAAATCTCCCACAAATGGCTCCAAGTTCCTTCCTAAAGCCACTGGCATGAGGCACAAGCATGCAGCACACACCCCTGTATCTCTGCGCTCACCTAGTTGCTCAGAGGAGTCTGGGTTTTCTTGCACAGCTGGAGTGTATCTATTAGCATGCCTTGATAAAATGGACACCATAACCTGAGTCAGATTAAGAGGTTTCATTCCATTCCTCATCCACCTTCCTTGCTATTTCCACGTGACACAGTGCAAGGAAGTTAAATCTAGTGAAACTAGGGATCTGGGCAAAGCCTTCTAAGCCCCAAAAGCATAGCTGCACTGAGCACCTGTCTGTCATTGGTACTCAGGTCTCTGCTGGGAGGTTTAGTGTTCACATTAATGGGCACCTATTCAGCCCAACATGGCTCCTTACTTGACTTGGAAGCCGTGAATCTTGATGCATCTCAGTGCAGCTGAGGGTAGAGGGGGAAACAGAAGAGCAGGACTGAACCATTTGAAGTTAAGTGCAGGGAAACTGCAAAGACTGATTGTAGTAGGTGAGGAACTATAGTGTTTACTATAAATAATATCAGCATATTTACTATATGTAATATGCTTGTCATTAAGACTGTTTTTAATATGGTACTGTATTATAGCATTGGCTCATCTTTCTTTGCATGCAGGCTGATAGAACTATTAGCATAACCATTGCATTATCACTATGTAATCACTATTAATTATTACTGCAGAACATCCTGTGGGAGTACAGACATGCTATTTAATAGGTAAGCAGCCAGGCACACAGCTAGTGCTGCCAATATCTTACCAAGTGTGACTGCTTCACAGATCCCACCTCCTTCTGACCACTTGTTGGATGTCTTTTGCCTTTCTCATTCCTCACTCAGCAACAGCAATTCAGAGCAAAGCCTGGAGGCTGTACTATAAATATACACTCAGCACAGGCAACCACAACTCCTGACTACTCAGGGTGCTCCAGCCTATGCTGCACCCCTGGTGTCTTATGCTTCATGCAGAGACAGACAAACAACCCCAAATGTAATTGCATTGTGTCCAGGCGAAGAAACTCTCACTGGAGGCGCACCCCCCATCTCATTAGGATGGGAGCAGGTGCTAGATGAGTTAATGAGCTTCAGCTGACAGGTGGCCACTGCTGTGGTTGCAGTAATTGCCCCCTCCCTGCTGCCCGCCACCTCAGCACAGCCCTTCTACATCCCAGAGCCCACCAGAGACCACAGGTTGGAGGGGCTAGCTGGAGCACAGGGCACATTTTGGTATTTAAAATCAATCAGATGTCCAAGGAACTATAGGGAAAGCAAGGTTAATTGCCTTGCTATTGCTACAAAAGCTAGTATGTCCTTTTCTACTTTGATACACTCAGCTGCCTCAGACTGACAAAATGTCAGCTTCCTCTCATTTCTTACTCTCGTGTGCTGTAAACAGGGTGATTCATTTAATTTACAGATTTTTTTTCTTCCTTTGCAATTAAATACCTTAATTGGAATAGTTTTTACAATGCCTGTGCCTTGTCTCTTCAGCAAAATAATTTCCTGACAGAGTGCAGAAAGGCAGAAGCCTTTAGGGAGCTAGTAGGTCTGCAAGGAAGAACGAGGCCACTTTGATGCAGCCTGGTCTCTGGAGTTTGGGGGCCACTTCTGTCTGTGCAGAGAATGAGAGACTGCAGGGAAGACAAGGTAGATAATGAACCTCCCAAGGAAAGGTACTTTCTGATTGAAGTCCCTTGGGATAAAAACAGCTCTGCAACAGAGCCAGCACCCAAGCCCTTCTCTTTTGTCCTGACAGCTGGGAGACATGCCTGGCCGCTCATTAATGCTTCACTTCCATGCGGTGCAGCTTCTCACCAGCTTCTCTGACACACAGAGCATACACAATACACCCATTAGCATTCTTTTTCCTCACTCTGAAATCCCATCATAGCACATCTATCCTGCTTCATCCCTCGTTTGGTTCTTAAGTGTTTACTGGATTGAGTTCCAATTTCTTCTCACTTTCAAAAACCTACACTACTTTGAGCCTGTCTTTCCTGTTCTTGACTTCACCTCCTTTTTCCTGGCCTCCTCTAGATTGTGGGTTCATTTCTTAAGTCTGGGCTGTCAGAGCCACTCCCTTCTTCTTCTTACACAGCTAAAATATATGGAAAGCACCTTTAAAAAAACCTCAATGCCTGGAACTTTGTGATACTTCAACTCCAACACACACTGTAACCTATAAAAATCTTCCCCCTGCACTACAAAAATAGAGCTACCAACATTGGGTAACCCTCCTGGTCCTCCAGTGTCCTGCAATCCCACAGCCTTTCAAGTTTGTGATTGTACTTCCCATGGTTACATATATATGTTACTGAGCACATTATCTATCAATAAAACAGAATACCAAATGATGGGCTGCTGCTTGAGCTGAGGGAAGTCACAACAAGCAAATGCACAGAAGGACTTTGGAAGCCAAGGATATAAGCCAGCTCCCTATCTCAATGTTCTAGCTAACTTTCATAACGCTTTCCCTTGGGAAAGGGCTCATCATGATCATTTAAGAGATCTAAAAATGCCTTTATTTAATAAGTCATCCTTTCTGGCAACTGAAAGTGCTCTCCAGCTGATGGCTGCAATACAGACCTGCTCCCCATGGCAAGCTCTGGATTCCTGAGGGTGTGTGTGGTGCAAGGTGGACCTGAGAAAACAGGGCTACCTGCCCCTTGAAATGCCCCCACATCAAACAACCATGAACACAGGGGAACATCAAGACCTCCCTGCTTTAAAAAGAGTTTAGATGTCCAATAAAAATTCTCTTTGATACAAGAATAAAGTGCTTCAATCCCAGTGGCACATAGCATAGGGGGCCCCCCAAGGCCTTCACAACAAGTGATACTCCTGCAGCATGCTGTCCTCTGCCAAGCAACCAGGCTTCAACAGCAGAAAAATGTCTAATTTCCCCGTCTGCCTTCCTCTGGTGAAGCTGGGTCCCCTGAGGGACATAGTCCTGTTCATAAGGTGGCAGTGGGGATGGTGGCTCCCAGGTTGATCCCTCTGCTGCCATGGTGACAGCTGGCAAAATGAAAGGGCTGCACGCCCCTCTGAAGTGACAGTCCTGTGTTTGTAGCAAGGGGAGAGTGGCTGCTCTGCCATATGCTGTAGGGAGCCAGCATCACCGCCTTCAGTTTTCATGACCCTTCTGGGCTTTTTCAAGTAAGTTTAATTAAACATTTTTTCATGTTTAATTGATCACATTCCAGGTCTGAGAAAGCCAGGAAACCTCTCTTGCTTGTAACACTGTGATCAGAATTTCTGCCCAGTGAAATCCCAGGCTCTGTGCTCAGTTGTTTTTAGGTTCACTGCCCCAGTAGTGATGAGGCCCCAGAGTGTTGGGTCCTGTGCAGGCAGCTGGGGGAACAGGCTCCCATAGTTACTCAGAGACTCCCATCTGAACATGCAAGACAGCAAAGAGAAACAAGTGGATCTGTGTGAGTGCTTGAGGACCACAGTTTCTCAACTGCCACTATTAAAAAAAAAGGGAAGGGCCTAATGTTTGCTTTGGAGATGCAAACCCAAAAATTATTCATTTGCCTTTCTTGTCATCACACCCTGAACAGGACGCTCCAGATGGAAATCCTCTGAACGGTGTATGAGGAGGGAAAATAATTATACCAGTGTACACCTCCCTTTTCTAGATTAAAAAAACTAGTTAAAACAGTGGGGTGAGGAGCAGCTTTGAAAAGGCACTTTCACTCCACAGTTCCTTAGTGATGAAAGGGTATATCCCAGAAGGTCATATGCCATGTACATTTTTCATTCAGGAAGAATAACTCCTGGTTTTCACTCTGCATTCAGAGGGCTGTAGGAGCCATGGGCTGGAAGAGAGCTCCTGAAGGCAGAACTGGGAAGGAAGGGAGAGTGTCACATAGATGACTGACAGTGCATTTTACAGTCTTATTTTGCATAACTTCTGATTCTGATAGTGCAGCCCACTGGTTTAATTTTCACTTTAACAGAATAAACTGGATTTGTTCTCACTCACAAAGCTTGCAGGGGAATAAATGTGCTACTTAGATAAGTCATCAAAAACAAAGTGCTCTGTGGGAGCAGCGGATAACAATTAGTGAATAAACACTGAAGGGGACTACAGAGATTTGAATGGCAAATGCCAGCTATGTCTCTGAGACAGAAGACATTAAAGTGCTCCCTACTGTTTGGATGGCATCTTATTGCTAAGCCTCACGGTGCTTTTGAGAAGTGGAAAACCTAGAGATCAAGGCACAGGTATCACATTTGCTTTTGTACCAAGAAGTCAAGGGGCAGATAAAAGAATCACACAGAAATGGGAGAGCCAAAGGCAACTTGAAAATGCTACAGCATAAAACTGCAAATGGACATACTATGGGCTTTGATTGGCATTACTACAGAAGTCAGAGTAGTTTCTATCTCTGAGCAAAATAATTCTAGCACAAGTCAGGTTAAAGGTCCTCTCCTGCTCCATTTGTATCTTCCTCTGGATTCTCAGCAACATTCTGTTGGAGAGGCCAGCTTTAGTCTCTATGAAAAGTAATCTAAGAAGGACAAGAGAGCTCCTTGGATCTGTGCAGCAATGCCAGTTTGTATTATTATGTGGTGCCTTCCAGTAAAAGCTACATCAGTGATTAAACATAGCTAAATTTATTCATGGTGTTAGAGCTTCTCTGTTTCTTTCTTACTGTTGGGGAAAAATGCAAACCACTGTTCCATGACTGGATCCACCTCTTGAGAACTTGTACTAACCTTCTCTTTGATGCAAAGTTTCCTAATTTTGTGATGTTCTCTATCTTATTTTACTTCTTCTGAGTTCTTCTTTTTATTAGTTTTTATTTCCCCTTTTTCTACTTCATCACTATGCCAGATATTCCAGCAGGAAAGTAATGATGTACTTTTATTTGTCTCCAGTCAGTTGAACTGCAGGCAGTGATGGACTGACTGGAAAGCTTCCTAATTATGCAGAAACTTCGTCCTTTCTCCCAGTAGTCTGCACACTCTCCACAGCAGGGTCTTCACATGGAGAGAATTCTTGCCTTCTGTGGTGGTGATCCCAATGGCTGAGGCAGGTTTCACTCATTAATCACAAACCCTTAATGAATAAACTGATCTGGACTGACACTGGCTCTTCAATGTGCTGTATATGCCTCTGGAATTGAGACTTGGATAGGCAGCCAAAGCTGGATTCGGTGTTGGCAGAGTGGCAAGGATGTAGCAGCAGCCATGAGGCAGCGACAGTTGAGAGAAGAAGAAATTAACCCATCAAGATGCAGCACTTTTGATCTTGACACACTGGCTCCTGGGAGGTGTCTGGCTTCAAGCAAGAGCTTGGACTGGAGACCAAGAGGTCCAACAAGCAGTCCCCACCAGCCCACACTTCTGTGATTCTGCATGCAGCCATCAAACCTGCTCTTTCATGGCAGTGCCCATCCAGGGCCTAAACTGGATTGCACTGATGGCCTGATCTCTGCTACCAGGAGTTACCAGCTCCATTACCAAGACCAGGAGGGCGACTGCAGCCAGATACCTTCAACCTATTGTCCTATTTTCCAACAGCTCTAAAGCTTCAAGGGCATAAATTTTAGTTGCCAAAGGCATGAAACTCTGGATAGATGCCTGTGGGCAACATAGACGTCTGGGCTGCTGCAGTTTCATTCCTCCTAGTACTTGGGATGGTTACAGCAATAATAGCATGGAGACATGTGACCATATTATAGAAAGACCTTGAGATCAGAGCCAAGATGTGTTAGTGAGCTTTCATAACTTCAACACCTACAAATACATGAACTCAGATAACAAATTCTCCAAACTTAAAGATATTATGAGGAATCATTTTGTTCTGGGTCATCACACATTTGAAACAAGCAAAGTGCTGCTGTTTTCTTTTACTTGTTGAAAGAGAACATCCCATTCTTGCTCCCATTGGGTAAGAAGCTGCTTTTCTGTACCATTTCCTAACTAGAGATGACTATCCCGGCCATGAGAGCTGGGATACTGCAATTTTCAGTCTGCTGAAACCAAGAACATTTCTGAGGGGCCTGGAGACATCAGTTGTTTCTGGAATCAGTGCCTGGGATTAAGTGCATATTTGTGAGAAAAGTGCTTTTATCTTTGGCTTCTAGTCCAGTCTTACTCCTGGACATCTGTGCCTCTGTCATGGAGCATTGGAGGGGAGGAGGAATGCAAATACTTGGCCTGTCCTTTTAAATGTAAAATACATCTTTTTCATATTTCATAGAATCCAATAATGGCTTAGGTTGAAAGGAACATTAATGATAATCTAGTTCCAACCTCCCTGACATGGTCTGGTGCACCTTCCATAAGACCAGAGTGCTCAAAACTCCATCTAGCCTGGTCATGAATGTTTCCAGGTATGGGATGTCTCAAGTTTCTCTGGGCAACATGTTTCAGGACCTTATCACCCTCACAATATCTAAGTTTGTCCTCTTTTAGTTTAAAACCATTCCTCTTTATCCTATTACTATGGGCCCTTGTAAAAGGTCTCTCTATAGATCTCTTGTAGCCCTTATTAGGTACTGTAAATTGGTCTCCCTGGGGCTTTTTCTTCTCCAGGCTGAACAACCCCAACTCTCTCAAACTGCCTTCAAAGATGAGATGCTTCAATTCTCTGAGCATCTCCATCACCTTCCCCTGGATGTGTTCCAAGAGGTTCATTACATTCTTATTCTAGGGGCTCTGCAGCTGGACACAGCACTCCAGGTGGTGTCTCACAAAAGCAGAGCAGAGAGGCAAAATTCCCGCCCTTAACCTGCTGTCCATGCTGCTCTGGATGCAGCCCAGGATACATTTGGCTTTCTGGGCTGCAAGTGCACATTGCCAGCTTGTGACAACCTTCTTGTCCACCAATGTCCCCAAGTGCTCAGGGCAGCTCTCAGCCCATTCCTCTGTCCTGCTTCTGTTTGTGCTTGGGGTTACCTCAACTGACATGCAGGACCTCGCATTTGGCTTTTTTGAACTTCATGAGGTTCACATGGTCCCACTCCCCAAGTCTGCCAAGGTTCTTCTGGATGGCATCCCTGCCCTCCAGCATCTCAGCTGCATCACACAGCTTTGTGTCTTTGGCAAACTCCATTGTTATTTATATGTCTTAACAGGGAAAAGCTTCTTTGCACCTAATCATCACCAGCCACTGTGACCTCTATCAATAAGCCAATTTTCAGTTTGGTCTGTAAAAATAAGTAAATAAATAAATAAATGCAACTAGAGAGACAGAGAAAATAGACACAGACGGTATAATTTTCAAAGAGATTTTTAGAAACACATTAAAGAGCTTTTCTTCACTTTTTTCCTTTTTATTATTTTTTTATTTTAGTGACAGTCTAGGAAGGAGGAGATGAAGATAAAGGAAAAAAAATAAGATTTAATGAGGATGAGAGAGAGGCTGAAAGGATGTTCCCTAATCTGAACAAGCAGTTATGGAGAATCAGTACAGAGGGAAGGGATGAATCTTAGAGATAAATATTGGGGATGGTTTGAAGTAGTAAGGGTAAGAGAAGAACAAATGCAAGCCTACATTAAGAAACTAAGTCAAATCTGACAAAAAAACCCTGGTACCTTCTGCTGTCTCATTTCAGGCCAGGCCAATGTTCCTTCCTGGGATTGGAGGCAGCCAGTGTGGAATGTCATGATACCACCAGAAAGGCAACTGCTCTCATCTTCCTTGAAAACAATCTTACTTAAAGCAGGAAGCAGTGGAAATCTCCTGAGAAAAACTCTTCCCTTGGTGCCTCTGCGCAAATCTGGAGTTTCTGATAAAGCTATTTGATTGAATCCCTACCTATATTGCCTGAATTTCATGCTGCTGGCCACAAGTGGGGAAAACTTGCTGCTACTTGCAGAAAGGACTGTTCTGCAGTCAAAGCAAGTGATGAAGATTCCCTCTGCCTATCTTTAGTTTGCTGCATGAGCTGAACATATCGTTTTGTTTTTCTATGCCTGAGTATTCCTCCCTCTAAAACACTGAGTATTTGTAATGCATTCATATTTAATCCAGTTATCTTTACTAAAAGGGGTCAGTATTTTTCATCTCCTTCAGAGGCCATCTACTCCTAACATGATCTCTCCTCTCCACTTCCAACTAAAATAGGTGGATGCTCATTTCCTGCAGCAGGAAGAAATAATTTTTATCCCTGCAGTGGCTGAGCAACTTCAACACCTGCACATGCTTCAAAAAGACCAGTTCTGACTGACAGAGATTTGTGACAAGATTTCCCAGCTTCATGGTGGATATGGTGATCCTTCATTTGCTCCTGTTCACAAAGTATATTGAGGTCCTTAGATGCAAGGGTTTATAAACCAGCAAGAATTATTTGCTACCACTTAGTCCCTCCCCTGCTCCTCACCTCAAAAGACATTCCAGACTTCTTCTTATTGTGAGCTCTATTTTATTTCTTAATTTCCAGACATGCTGAATGAGATAAGGGCCTGGAGGGACTGATTTACGAAGGGAGATTAAAAATGCTAGATACGTACAGTTTAGTTAAATGATGGACATGATAACTCCTTACAGGAATCTAATTTTCTTTGGAGGGACACAAGGGGAGGAAAATAAGGAAATGTATAGCTCTACGCTTTATTTTATTTATAAATTGCTTTTATTTATACGCAGTAGGAGAGACACAATGGCTGCCACAAGGGTGACATAAGAACACAGCACAAACCTGCTGGAAGAAGTATGCCAGGTTAATATAAAGCAGTTAGATTGCTCTATGAAGATAGTTAGCTGGAGCAGAATTAGCAAAGGCTCTAATATGGCTAGTGACAGCAGAGAATGAAAATATGGGGCTTGCATCCTGCAAAATGGCCACACACAGTAATCTTCGAGATCCAGGACTTAAAAAGAAAACCAATTAGCCTGACAACAGGCTTAGGGAAATGAATTGTGGAAACATCCACAATACATCATAGATCAGTAGTTTACTGAAGAGGAATGTAGAGAGGAAACAATATTGCATTAAATCCTGCAGAGACTAATGGAGAAATTCCATCAGGAGCCCTTTTCACAGGAAAAAGAAACTGGTAAGTTATCTTTCTGCGGTTTATTCCTATAAGAGCTTTGCTAAGGACATGAGAGAAAAAAATGTAAGAACCCCAGATGATCTGAAGGGCAAACAGTATCATGCAGAAACAGAGCTGATCTCTCTAGCTCTGGGCTCCCAGGATTGTAGAAGCATTGAGGCTGCTGACCAGCTAAACCAGCAAAGGGCACAAAGGGGTTTTTGGTAGTGGTCCCACACAAAACAGGTAGGAGGTTCAGACAGAAATCTGGTTTGAAGCATCTAAGCAGCAATGAGAAGTGTAGAGTCTGTAGAGCTTCTATGAGGTGCATTGGGAATAGGTAAAGTCTCCTAGAAAAGACACAGACTAGAATTACAGAATATTCTAAGCTGGAAGGGGCACATCAGGGTCATTGAGTCCATGTCCTGGCCCTGTGCAGGACATGCCAAGAAGCACAGAATGTGCCTGAGAATATTGTCCAATGGAAGATGATGCTGGACTTCAAGGCACAGAGCTGGAAATGGAGACCTGTGCTCCCTGCAAGGAGTACAAGCTGTTAGATATGTCCTTGGACTACTCCTCAAATTGCAGAACCGTATTAAGTCCTGAGCACTCATCACTGCAGAGTGATAAAATCCTCGTATCCTCTCCCACTTCTGCCACCATGCAAATCTGCTGCAATATGAGATCTGAGCAGCTGATGGGGAATTCTTTCAAAAATGTCTCTCAGACTTTGACAACATTAGTAAAGAGACTGCCAGCCACAAAATGAGAAGCCTGTCTGGAAGAGAGACAAGGGTCAGTTTAATCAAGAGCAAAAAGGTGGTATCAGAAGGAAGAGGAACAAAGCAAGGAAAAGTCTAGATGTGGTCTCAGGTTTTTTTCTGCACCATAACACAGCACCATGCTGGTGTCCTTATCACAAGAGCACAGGAAGCAGCTCTGCACAAAGATGGAGTCCACACCAGAGCCAAGCCTTTAGGGCCTGCGTTGTGAGAAACCCTACAGAAAGTCAAACATCCTTTTGCCTTGTCAGGCCCAGATGAACAGGCTTGGCACTGTGAGCAGAACACCAGGTTGAAGTAGCATCTGTAGTTTCTGCAGCTGTGGCCCTGCATATGCCCAGGTCCCTGCCATTTCTGTAGTCACCTCTCATAGGATGACCTCCTCAGCTTGATAATCCCATTTTACTGGGGATGCTCTTGAAACCCTTGAAGTGGAGTGCAGGGGCGCACAGTACCCAAAAGCCATACCTTGCTGATTCTGCACACCCATTGGTCCTGACAGCTGGCACAACCCAATATTGCAACAGCTTCTATTTCACCTCATTTCTGAGCAGAAGTAATGTCCATTGTGCACTGTGAGTCAGCTCTTCTTCCAGAAGCCCCACACACAACCAATCCCATAACTGCATGTGTCTCCAAGGAGCAGGGATGATTCCTGAAGAAGCAATAGGCAGCTGGCGGGTAGAAGTGATCACTGCGTGGCGGATGGGATTCCACAGCACACTGGAGATGGAAATATCACCTTAACAAGCATGGACAGCCCCCAATGGACTATAAAATTCATTTGAAGACTGAGATAATTCAAAAGAGCCAAGTGGCCCAGCAATAAAAGCCGGAACACATAAATTTAAATTCAGAGAGCTCTGCAGTGCCCTAGCAGTAAGTAACAGAACAACCCCCACCCGACACAGACTTATCCAGACCCATCTAAAAGTCACAGTTCAGAGACCAGAGAAAGATGTACAGAAAAACTGTGTTTTATAAAGGGGGAGGAGGGCCAAGGGAAGTAAATACCAGAAAAATGCTTATACATTTGGCACATGTACAGAATGTGTACCTGTGCCATGGCAGCTGTGCTGGGTGGGTATTGTGCTGCTAGCTTATCATTAATCACATTACTCAACCACAAACCAGCATGTAGAAGAGGCTAAATATTGTTCTCTATTAAACCAGGGCAGACCCGTTCAAGACAACAATTTCACACTACCTGCGTGCAGCTGAGGGTGGATTATGGCAAACTGCCTTTATTCTGCTTTTATGTACAACACAAAATCTCTTGTCCTTCCTCTCTTCTGTCCCCACTGGGATGCCTCCCCAAACTGCTCAGAGTGTTTCCCATAGCACTTCCCTCCCAAGGAGTTAGTTTGCCACTCATAAGATGAACAGCCTAAAATTGTGATAATAAAACTTTATAGTTCTCCATCATGTTCATTCATGCTAATGCTCTCTCTCTCTGTGGATAAAGCAAAAATTTCAATGCTGAAGGAGAAAGAGGGGGTTTCAGATGGCATCACAGGCATGTTTTCCAGTGCTGTAAAAACATGGCAGTTCAATATACTTTTACAGCAGAAGGTGTCCATCAAGGTCATTAATGACTAGAAGAAGAGACAGAAGAGCAGAAAGTTGCTGATGGATGATGTGTCACAGTTTGGAGATGGAAACTGCAGTAGACATGATCCATACATCTCCATGTCCCCACAGGGAACTGTCCTAATCTGATAGGACAGGTGTCTTCATGAAGAGGTCCCAAGGACAAAAGAGGAGGTAGAGGTCTGGCAAGCGACATCAGTTGCAACTTGGAAAATTGGAGGGTCTGAGGATAGGGCTCATCTCCCTGTAGCACCTCCGTGCAGAGATGAGTACTCTAGAGGCTTGAGGGACCCACGTGGTGCAGAATGCTAATTACCCTTAATGAGGGAGGAAAGGGACACTGTCTCAGATAGTAATTCATTATAGCTAGTCCACCAGTCAAGGGAGTCCTTTGTCAGGGTGAGGCAGCCGCTCTCACTGATGTAACAGGCACAAGCATTTTGATTTCCAGGCTCTGTGAGTGATGGCAGATACCACACCTGTCCCCAGAGCTTAAAAGCTGGGATCTTCAGCAGAACAAGCCTTCATCCTAGAGGAGTCATTTCACTTTTTAACAAGTAGCAAGGGCAGACACGGACAGAAGGTGACAACTTAAAGAGTGCACAGGAGTGTCTAGGACTTGGCTTTAACAATCACTGTTCTTTTCCTCTCCTGCACAACTGGTCTTCCCAGAATCAGACCTGACTGTGATTTATTATTATCTCTATTTTTTTGTACAGAGGCAGCACATGGGAGCTGTATTTGCAGAAGAGAAATTCACTAGGATAAGTATTACACACACAAAGACCAAAGATACAACCCCTGTTCCAAGCACATTACAAATCAAGCACAGATTAGAGACCAAGATAAATATTGCAGTGTGATACACCTGACTTTTTTTTAAACCTGTCTTTATAAAGGCAAAGAAAACACTTGTGACAATAGGGTTAAATATATGTTTAAGGAAACCCTATGCCTTTTAGGAGCAGCCGAAGCTGGTGTGGAAACAGCTGAAGACATCTTTTCTAGTCATTTTTCTGCCTCGTAATTTCTGTCTTTTTTTTTCCCTACCCTCTTCCATCCTAATAGGGGCACTTGCAGTGGAAACCAAGTTCTTTGCTGTTTCTGAGGTCATTTGCTCTTGCTGCTTATTTCCCTCCCTGCACATCATCAGCCAGTATGTGAACCGAAGGTGCTGTGAAGCAGAGAAAATGCCACCTCCCAAGAATGGAAATGGCACTGCATTGCCATTCCTCTGCTTATGAAGTACCCCTCTTCTATTTTATTTATTTTCTTTTAAGCAGGGTTTGTCCTCTGTATATGACAGCTACCACTGAGATCATACTTCAGTGTGTAGGTCAAGCTGGTCAACTTAATCTTTGAACAGGTCTGACTGTTTGAGTTACTGAAATCTTAACTGGACATTTCAATCAAAACAACTGTGAGACCTGTATTAGGGCCTTTTACCATTAAAGCTTAATTTTCTGAGCAGAACAAGCTGTGCTGGGTAAAGGTATCTTTATAGCAATAGCTGTTACAGACCTTGGGGGCTGCACCAGTTGAACCTTATGGAGTTCAGATAATATAAATAAAGCTTTAGAAAGAAAACTTGTGATCCTCCATGCACTTGTATGTCCCTGCTGCATCCCCTTCACTGACATTAGTCCCAGCCCTACTCTGCCCCACAGCATGGAGTAAAAATAGCTATTTCACACACAACCCACACCCTTCCTCCCCTTTCAATGGTGGGGAATTGCATCAGAAGGCACAACTGAAAACAAATCCTCCTCAGCCTGCAGTCCCAGTGAGCCTCAGCAATCAATCACCATTGGAGGGATTTCCCAAGAGGAATACCAGTTGCTGACACAGAGGGCTCCCCTAATCTCCCTCCATTATGGACTCTGGCACCCACCTCAGATGGTGACAGAGCCCACCGCCATCAGACTCGTGAAGATTTGCCACTGCCAAAGCCAAGTGTCTCTGCCCAGCCCTCTACACAGCTCCTCTTGGAAAGTATCCCCTATTACTTGCACAGGAGGATTTAGGGCTGAGCCAGCCCTGCAGTTTGCAGAGATAAGGCCACGTCCCTGCTCTTCTGCATGAGTGAAAGAAGCAGCTAAGGTGGCCAGTGAAGAGCAGGACACTTTTATCGTCCTCATCGGTATAACCATCCCCCCACCATTCCTTCTGACAGGTAATTTTGATGGAGGTGTTTCTGCAGTACCCACTCTGGGACTGTGCATTATGACAAAGCTTAATGGGATTCCACAGTCAATTACTCCCTACCCATTTTTCTGCAACAACACCATCGCACAACCACTAATAAGCAAATTACAGGAGAGAAAGGCCTTTGCTTTGTATATGCAGGAGATGTGTCATTTGGCTCTTCAAGTGTACGAGAAAAGAAAAGATTTAATTTTTTAGCCCCTCTTTTCTCTAGCTCTCCATCCTCCATGAGATGAAATAAACAGAGGGAAGATGTGCTTTTTGCATAAATTTGGGATGTATGATTGATAATGTGTTATCTTGTCAGCTGGAGACACCTGCATGGCAGGTATTTATGCTATCAGAAGGGCTCTAACTGTGAAATACAGTTTGGTGCCGATAAGGGGACCCAGGGACTCATGGCGCCAGCCCCATGAGGACAGGGGGATTAATGCTGGTATTTTGCAGCTCACTCTTATTAAATTCTGATTCCTTTTGTGAAGTGAAAAAAAGAAGAGGGGAAGAGTGATTGGTTTTAAGCAGATAAAAGACATGAGGTGTGGGGGTGGCTGGTAGAAACGGGGCTGATGAATGGCCAGAGTATCTCTTGGGAATAAAAGCAAAAAGTATTAAACAATTTTCTGATTGACTAGATCTTGTCTGTCAGGCAGGGAATCAGAGTGGAGGGAGTGGGTTTGGGGAGTTCTTGAGAGTACAAAGACACAGTTATATTAAAAGCAGAGCTTAATTATACAGGTGGGGGATGGGGAAAGAGCTAATTTCCTTCATTTGCTGGAATTTTTAAACATGCAGCACTACTGATGTTCAGGCACTCTGCTCCCAGCCCAGCCTACTAACATCAGCTTCTGCTTAATGCCCATGGCAGGGCCTCCTGCTACAAACAGTGACCAAGCTCCTTGAAATACTAATATGTAGGATAAGGCTTCCTCCAAGCAGGCAGCACACAGCAGGTTATGGCAAAGTTTTGTATAGAGGGTTCCCAGCTGCAGTACAAGAGGCAGGAGGGAGAGCACTGGCAGAGCTGTGGGGAGAGCCTTGGGCTGGGAGAGCCAGCATGGTTTCCACTCCTGAGCATTTTCAGGATTAAACCCTTAGGTCTTTGCTTGTACCTGTATCTTAGAAAAGAATCATTTGCAACATTCATGAAAGAAAAGCCTTAACAATTTCAGATCAGCTCAGGTAATACTTTGCATATTCTGTGGGAATTCCTCTAGGGCTGGAAAAACAGGAAGAATAAAACTGGGAAGGAATGATCCTATACACCACAAGCATCAGTGAGGATACATGCCACAATAAGCACATGCACTGGGTGCAGAGATGGTTTCTATCAGCTGTAACCAGAACCAAACTAAGCAAACACAAAAAGGCTCTGAGAATGTTACAGCAAGAAAGATACAGCAACACCCTTTTATAGGATGGGAAGGTTTGTGATGCAGACACAGATGGATCCTTTCGGTTATATGATTCTGTTTGTGGTTCTCTGGGCATGTATTATTAATATGCTACAGAGTTTTAATTAGAGCTGAGAGATTCATTCATTGTGAATAATTTATCTGATTAATTTTGCCTTGCTTCTGTTCATGAATTGTCCATAAGCAGTTTGTAATTTTCTCAAATTTATTTGTCATTTGCAATTATTTGCTGACTTGTCTCAGTAAATAATTCTCAGCATATTGTTTGCCCACAAACTGTCCCTGGATAGTCGATACTCAAAATCAAAGCTGAGTTAGATACACTTTTGTTAAATATATGCAGTAAATCCCATTGGATGTTTCTGTTTTCTGACTAACCTTTAGGATCAGGCTTCCACAGAGAATATTACTTTTTATGAGTTCAAATTTTACTTCCTGCAAATAGTCTCTAATATTTACATAAAATTCACTGTTCCCATGAACATTCCTGCCAGTCAATATATTCACTACAATACACACAGAAGAGACCACAAAAGGAGTGTTTTATACTTGAGGCAAATAGCTCTTTTGTTACACAGTGCCCCAGTCTGTTCCTGGGAGACCTGACTGAACATTTGTTTAGTTTTGGGGTATTTTTTTTTCTGGTTTGTTTTGCTTTTCCAGCTCTCCTGGTCAGGGGTTATGTTCTTCCTAAGTCACTCACTCATGCAAACTGTGCTGCATGCTAAATACATCGTCTTTGTGCGCTGCCTTTGCCAGCCTGTCTCAGAAGTGTCCAGCAAGCACAGGGCACTGGGATGATGACCAGCCAGCCAGAGAGAGTGACCATCACTGCTGGGCATGCAGAGCCAGCCACTGCTTGCTCCAGCCTGTGCTGCCATGGAAAAACTTGAGGCACGGAAAGTGCTGCACAGCCAGGCTCACTCACACCGACGACCTCCCACTCCGTGGTAACAGGAGAAGCTTGCCTGCTCCACATGGGATCTTTCCTTTGATTAAACAAAATATATTGTTTGGCAACGAAGAAAGAAGTTTCTGTGTTTGCAGTGTGAAAAAAACACTGGTTTTGAATTGTAAAGGTATCTTTGCATAATTACTAAGTAACCTCCTCTTGGCAGTTTTGAATTATTGGCTTGTGGCAGGGAACGATGGAGAAACACCACCATCATCTGACACCATACAGGAGGAGGTGCTTACTTTTAAATCAAGTTCAGCGATGAAGACTCACATATTTCAGCATTCCAGAACAGCTGGAAAGTAAATATTGCTGTGACAGTTCTGTGAATACTCTTAGCCAGCATACACTCTTACAAAGGTTTGTAAGCATGTGCAGTCATGACATAATCAGGGTAGCACAGACAGAAGTGACCATTTGTGTCACCTAGTCCAGCACCATATCATTCCCTTCAGAATTTTTTCCTACAGTCTAGTCCAGACTGGTTTTAAGTATTTCCAGCTGTGAGATTCCTATTTTATCTTTTCAGGACTTCACATCTTTCAGCTCTCAGTATCTAAGTTCTCCCAGGCAGTTCCCATCTTTCCTTTTCCTTTCCTTAAAATGGCACATTTCTCAGTGCAATTTTATAGCTTTTATTTATTATGTCCAGGGGTGGAAATCACCTGACACCTGTGTTTTGCAGGTTGATCGAGGGTTTCATACCACTTTCTACCTCAGCATACCAACACCTTCCATGTTTACATTTAACTCATGTGTCTTCTTTAAATCCTCACACCCTCTGATCCAAGTCCCACCAAGGTCAGTGCCAAAAACCTCTGGATCTTGGTAGGTGTCAAACACAACTTTTAATAGTCACAGCTTACACGTTAGACCTAAACCAAACCAAGCACTGCTGTTTCCCTTGTCCCTCAAATCAATCTCTCAACCATCTGGCTGCTCCTGCTGCCCACATCTGAATTTTTTTCCAAGTCTTCCAATTTTATTATTCTGCCTTGAAGACTAGGATGGACAGGGAATACCACTGCTGTGCTCTGGATTTACTATTTGCATTTTCTAGGGTCTTAGCATCCTATACAGCTTTGCGAGTACACGCAGTATGAACATCCCATAAGGTTTTGTAGACATTCTTTATTAACACACAATGGAATCTGTGTAGATGCATTATTAATACCATCTTAGCTGGCAAGAGAATGGTGATATTTTCTTATGAGAAATGTAATTGTTTAATATCAAACAGTATTATTTCAAAGATTTAATTGTGTAATTGGGGTCAGTAATCGCTCGGTCATCCTCAGAGCAAGAGGAACTTGCAGGGTAAAAGATTTATTGTCCTGACAATTGAGAGCAAATTTTAATATTTCTGAAAAATTGAGAACTAATAATCCTGGCATGTGTTACTCCAAAACACAGTGAACAGATAAAACTTTGATCTAATTTTCTCTTTGAAGGGGCATTGGTCGGGTGTGGGGAAGACTGTTTAACTGGAAGTGGCCTTCCACTAGAAGCACAGTGGAGCAAAAAGGCGAGGCACATTCAGCTTCACAGGAGCTCTCAGATTGTCCACAAGACAGCTACTGAGAGAACAAACTGTTCTAGTCCCACTGTGCTGCAAGGGGAGGGAAGACAGAAGTTGTTTCCATGACCACAGGCAGCTTGGTGGTCATCTCTCTAAGGGATGCTATTTGCATTTGCATCCAGTGTGCATATACTTGTCCGTTTCTGGGAGTTCCAAGCCATATTTGCAATACAGATCAAATAATACATGTGCCAGCAGATGATGAGATGCATACATGCCAGTTGCATCAAACATATGGGTAATTTGTCTGCGTGAAGCTTATGAACTCTGATACTGGGAGCTTGAATATTAGTAGAAACTTCAAGCTTTGTTTTAATGAGAGGCTCTGAAACCTCTCATTTATTTGGTTTTGGGTTTTTCTGTATCTAAGCTGAACTAAAATTCACAGAAGGTGACAATGATAACAAAAATAGGGCCCATTAAATTTTCACGGTGACATCTCAAATGGAACACTAAAGCAAAACAAGAAAGAAAAAGAGCACAAGAATTGGTGAGGCAGCAATGGGGACATACTGCAGAGATGACCAGTTATAAAAGCAAGAGTATTTCCCTGGATATTTGGAGAGGAAGGCTTTCTATGAAAATTGAAAGGCTGCACAACTTCTGTGATGGGCATAGGATCACAGTGCCCTTGGATGCCAGCAGGGAAAGGTAGTGGAGCATGTGTTATTTTGCAGTATGTAATGGATTATACAGCAGTGCTAGTAAAGAGTTTCTGGGATTTTTGAGTGTTTAGAGTTGTGTATAACTGCTTTAAGTGACACAGGCCCCTGAGGGAGGGGTCTGTAAACTCCCCCTCCCTTCAAAGCCACAGCTCTGGTAAAACGTGGGCTTTGACTTTGGAGCAGTGAGGACTGGCTCCAGGGCTTGCAGAAATCAAAGTATAAGGCCCAGTTTCTGTGGAAAGAACAGAAAGTACACCACACAGGGCAAGGGCAGGACAAATAAATGAGGCAAATTGCCTATGCAGGCGAAAAGAAACTTATAAATGTATGAACTCAAGATGTCTGGACACAGCTGCAGCAGTCTGGCATGGAACCACGTAGGAACTATATCAAGGCTATACAAAAGAGATGAAAGTGCAGATACCAGCTTGTAAATACAAATGGACTGCTTTAGCTTTTTACAGATGTGGGCATTACATTTGCAGCTCAGCCCTGAGATCTGCTAATGAGAAAGACTATCTGAGAGGCTAAACATAATGAATTTATGGTAGCGATCCCTAGGCAGTATGCAGTTTCCAGACACTTAAAGAAAGAGCTGTCCCTGTTAACAATGTTTTAGTAACTCCTTGCTTTTAGAATATTCTCCAAACAAACAAAGGAGCAGAAACAGCTTCTTTCTCTTAGGATAACCTTCCCTTTCCCAGTTACTTTGGCCAGGTATGTGGGGGTAGCCAAGATTTAGACCTGAACGTGAATTGGTCCTGGGATCCAAAATTCAATAACTAGACACCAAATTTGAACACTCTTAGTTCTACCTAGAACTAAGAAATCACTAATCATTTCTGTATATGAACTTTCTAAAGTTTTAAGCCAGCTGTGGAGACACACAAGATTTTAGGCAGAATTTAAGCTGCCTATATCTGCTCAAACTGTGCAGCCAGTCTGGCTAGATGTGACAGGCAGATCTGATTCTGAAAGGCACAAGTGCAGTTTTGCCCAGCCTGAATGACAAAAGGTAGTAAACTTTGCATACAAGATATTTTGATGTGGAGAAAGACATCTGGGTCATATAAGAAAAGATTTCCCATTCTTTCTGCAATGTATATGACATTTATTTTTTCTTCCCAAAGATTACAGGAAAAGAGATACAGGATATTTCATGAGAGAGAAGCTAAAACTTGCAAAGCAGGTTTTTGGGACCCAGAAGGACATGCTTACTAAGTCTGGCTCCACGATCCCAGAATCATGTTCTTCTGTGTACAATCTGCCCTGTGGCCCATTAAGTCAAAAGCTGAAACATGCTGCTAAATGCCATCAGCTCCTGCAAAATGCTGCTCTGCCAGTTCAGTCTGGAGGTCTCATTGCTCTTTCTTCAAGCAATGCTGCAATTTACAGCTTTCCCTGCGTACAATGACTGCCATTCTCTGCTTTACTGATATAACTTCCTCTGGCCAATGCCAAAGAGTGTGTTCTTAGACCAGTAACTCACTCCTGAACACAGTGATCCAGGTAAGGTAATCCCCCAGCACTTGCTGAAAAAAAAAAGGAGCAGCAGTGAAACTCAAAAATGACTCCTCCCTTCATTCCTTTCCAAATGGTGTGAATGCTGGATCCAAATCTAGGCCAGCAACAGAGAACATGAAGAAAATATTCTTTTGCCATGTTATCTGAAAGGAAAACAAGAACTATGAAAGCATGCCCAGGCTACAAATTCACAGTGGAACCTGATGCTATTAAAACCACACATTGCAGTAGGACAGATGGTGGGTTTATGCAGTGGGTCCTGCATTGAAGAGAGAGAGAGGTTCATGGTGCAGCAGGGATTCTTCAGTGGGCTCAGGCCGACTTAGCACTGCAGAGCTCTGGTTTCAGGGAAATCTGTTCCACCATCATTGACAGGATGTGGCTGCCACCCCTCCTCTCTCCCTAGGTGACACTGGCTCCACTAGCTGGCACAGGAAACATGCTTTGTTCTTCATCTTATCTCAGTGTCTCCCATTAGGACCAGGTAATTCCCATTATGTAATTTCTCCCCACGTTGCATGTATGTGTATTGTTTCTGTGTCTGTGACTGGTGAGTGCACCTGTGCATGAACCCAGAGTGGGCCACCTGTACACATACACACACAATGTTTATAGCAGGTTAACTCTCTTATTCTCTGGATTAAATATGCAAACTCTAAGCAACAAGATATCTCTGTTTTCTTGCTGCATAGGCACTCCGACACCTAGAGGATAGGTGGTATTGAAATCATATCAGCAGAGGATTTTGAGGAGGCAGAAGAGATTACAGGCCACTAGATTTAAATATTGCCTCTAGAGCTCCAAACCATCACTATGGCCTCCTTTTTGATTCTAGGAAAAAAAAATCTATTACAAACTGTTATCAAAGGTTATGTAAAGGTACCAGCATCTCCTGTATTGAACTGTGGAGGCTTCTTCCTAACACCTCCCTGGTCCCCAGCCATAAATACAGCACTCTTTCCCTTGCTCCCTGATGGCTAGCATGAGGGCATTTCACCTTGCTCATAAGAGCTCAGTAAGATGCAAAATATGACAAGCTGGTAGAAAAGAGAAATAGACACATATTTCATTACTGAAAGGGAAACAAAAAGAGGGCTGCGGCAAATCTAGATAATAAATAGATTTAAAATGCTTCTGTCTAGTGCTAGTGTTCCCTTTTATACCTACACAAGTTTCTCAGAATGAGGTGGGAGGTAAGGAGGAAAGGAAAAGCAATGTGTCCACCCTGTGGAAGGACCAAAACTCCAGCATGGCGATTAAACCACTCAGGCAACTCTGTTGACATAGCAGAAAAACAGGGGGAAAGAAAGAAATGGGAAGGGAGAGGAGGGGAAAGTCAGGACTAATGGCAGCTTCAAAGCAGAACATTTCAGAAAAGAGATGAGAAACATCTCAGGAGAGAAATGACTAGCTGAGGAATAAATGTATTAAAAGAACAGATTTATAGTCTAAGTGGTCACACAGGTCTCATGTGGGCTTGATAGCAGAGTAAACCTGTCATGGATACAGACTGGTTCTATGGCAAGGCAATCCGTGGGAAAAAGCTTTGCTCATCCATCCAGGCCCTGCATAATCTCCAGGATGCTCTCCCCAGCACCAGCCCACCACAAAGCACAGCAGAGGTCAGTGAGGACCCTGCTCGCCCTGCAGGAGCAAAAATGCAGGGAAAGCTACTTGGAGAGACACAAGGAGCATGTGTGTGCTGCCTTGTTTGCCAGGCAGGGCTATGTGTACATCAGCTCTGAGTCGTGTGTGACACAGCTGGATGCAGCAGCCTGAATTCACAAAGTGCCATCCAATTTCCCTCCAAAATCTTTCCTCTTCTTGCTGGTGTGTTTTATTGCTGCTGCTCCTAACGTCTGTGCGCCAAACACTTAGAATTATGTGCCCACTTGCAGCCACTGCAATACAATTTATTCAGCTCACCAGTAATCCTGAAGCTGGCCTAGCTTTTAGTTTGATTTGCACAAAGCCCAGGACATATAGTTCCCAGTAAATTCTTAATCCACAAAAGAGTTTCAAACCCAGCAGGATAACTCATCAGGGCTGCCACTAGCCCTCCTTGCCTCCTCCCCAGAAACCCTGGAGTCAGCTGATACCCCCAAGTTAGTTTTAGCCTGGGCTATTTCCTCCCTGAACACAATGCATCAGCGTGCTTGCCGAAAGCCGGCACCTCAGGCATGGAAACCAATTCTCCATGCTATCTGCAGAGGTTTGGTCATGGGATAATGAAAGCTTGAATTCAAAACCCACTGAAGGTATTATAGCTATAAAGAGGGAAGGAGGGAGAGCTCGGGAGAAGAAGACAGACATAGAGGTCTATTTCTGACTGCAGGTGCATAACAAGGAAGCAGTCTTAAATACTCTGATATCTGACAAGGGAATACTGTCCCCCTCTATTGCTAAGCTGCTAGGGACATGCTATTTGAGCTTTGCCATTTCCTCTTAAAAATGAGGACTACCTCTAGCACCTGAAGTGTGAATCACACACAGCTGTTCAATGACCCAAAACAGAAGAAATGAGAAAGCACTCAATGTAGTTGCATTAATTGCACATGTCCATCATATTGCTCATGCTTACTAGCATGTAGAACTCACTGTTGCCTGGGAGAAGTAGAGCAAAGATTGAAACTCTTTGCTTTCTGTGCTATTCTCATATGAGAATTTTCAAGATATGAATAAAACAAAAACTTATAGAAGTGACTGTCGGTATGATAAAAGAACCAGGGAAATTAATCTTATTCTTCCCAAACTTTTCCTATCAGATGTCTGCATGCTAGCAAGAATTTAAAATTCTCTATCCTGACCATCCAGCAGTACGACTAGCTCCTACCTTCGGCACTGTCGCAGCTCACTAGTCCCAAACTCAGACCAGAGGGTACAATGATGATGGCGCAGTGGTTTTATGAGTGTACCTATTCTCATTTTGGATATGAAGACAGATCTCTGTACCACCTCATACTGGATCCACATTTATGTGACAGATTGGTCCTGTGATGCAGGACTTCAAAGGAAAAGGGGCAGGAGGTTCAAAACACACGCATACAAGTGGCAGCACCACTGTAAGAAAGCACAGGGGGCACAGGTGGAGGGGGCAGGGAACAGGCTGAGAGAACATTATGTGTTCTTATCTCTCCATGACTCCAGCACCCTACTAAATCCTGAGAGAGCGCCACATGGCACTGAAACATGCAGGGAACTGCAGTACATCCCCAGCTGTGCCCATGCTGCTGTGATAAAGCAGTTGCTGCTGGCCAGGAGACAACTTTCTACTGACTTGCCCATCAGGCATCCCCTCTCTTGCTGAGCTCACTGGGAGTCATGATGCAGAAGTTGTCACCAGCAGCAAGATGGGGCCAACCAGCTGATAGGTTGTACTGTGTTTTCCAGTAAAGAAACATCACCTAAATCAGTGGGTGATTGCAGAAACTCAGCAGTAGTAGTGGCACTTGCTGAGATCATCAGAGCTCTTTGAACAGAGCTGTTTTCTCCAAAAAGTAAAAGCATAGTTATCTCCACAATAAAAAGTGGCATGGTGACATACCACCTCATTTCAGCTTCAAGCAGCAGTCTCACCAATAAAAAAGTGTGAATTCCTTAACTCTGTGCATGTGCGCGCACAGAATTTCTCCTCCTTTGCCCCCCTAAGGGGCACTTCACAGAGTAGGCTGAACTGTGTCCTGGCAGCAGAAGCAGAAAAATCCAAGCTCATTCACTTTTACCAGAGGAATTTCAGTGAATGATTATTTAAGAATGTGGTAACATTGAGGAAACAGTAGAGAACAGTCTGTAATTTGCTAGGCACTGTCAAAGCACTGAGCAAGAAACAGCTCTTGTTTAAGTGCCCACACTTTAATAGCTAGACCTGACACTGATGCAGTGAGTTATAGACATATTACATTTTAGATACTTGTGTTTTCCTGTGCTGTTTCTGTGATATCTCAGTGCCTTATGGTAGAGTATTTGCATTCTTAATGCTCCTGTAAGGCAGATGCCATTGCTGTATCTCAGTGGTGAACTTGGGCAGTAGGGGACTAAATGACCTGTTCCACATCCCACAGGCACTGACAGCAGGAAATTGAGCCTTCATCTCTCAAATGCCAAACAGCCTCCTAACTGCCACCCCTTCATCCTTGTAACTCTCTAGTTTATACATAACAACCAGGCAGTTTATATCCTTTGTGAAAAGGAGGAACTTTCCTCCTGCTATGTCTATTCCTCTCAGTGCATATAGTACTTACCTTCAAGATCCAAACTTCAACTTTGAACACACATACTCCTCATCTTACACCTGGACAACGTTGGAGGACTGCTGCCTTTACTTTCTCTTTGTCCAGATGAAAAATAAGTGAAAACAGAGAGATAAAAATGCACCTAAGCAATAACCCTTTTAATGATCTTAGGAGAAGATTAGGCCCTGCAAAGCTCATGCTTCTTTCAGGGCTGCTCAATAAAGCTGAGGGAAATGTTCCTTGTATTTTTAATCACTTTGAACTGTGATTTTTTTCTGCCTTCTGCTCACCCCGAGGCCTGAGCCTCTGCTGACTGCTGTGTGTTGCTTCCTAGGCTGGTGGACTTTACAGAGATGGGTTGTCATTCTTTGTTCCTAGGTTTGACCACTCAGCTCATATGAGAGTAAAAAAGGCCTTAGACCACAAGAGGACACTGTCCAGTGCACATCCCACAAGAAGCTGATATATCAGAAAGGCTAGAACCGGCCCACATAACTCTTTTTAAGGAAACAACCACCATCTTTCATAAAAGGCATTAGAGCTCAGCTTTCCCTCATGAATCACAGGAGAGTGAGGGGGAGTTATGCCATCGACCTCAGCTCTCAGTGAAATGGATTTACCCAGGCAGCTCAAGCCCTCTTCACATCTTTAATAAAGCCATTCCCATCTACCTGCCTGAATAAAATTCTTCCTAACAGTCTCTCTGGTCAAAGGTCCCAGATGATGCCATTGGTTTTGTTTTCAATATGCACCTCACGCTTGGGCTGCTTTGTGTTCCTTTGCACTGTGCAGTGGAACAGTTCTTGATGAACAACAGTCTCCAGAATGATGCCCTCCTCCTTCCCTGTCACTAAACCTCAGAGATGGAAAAAACCAAACCCTTAAGAGTCACTGGGATTGATGAGCAGTACCCACATCTTTTCTCAGTGTTACCTTCATCTCATGCAGGAACAGGCTGCAGTGGGTGGGTACCCACTTACCTACACTTGCCCTAGCTCCCATAAGTAAAGGCCATTTTAGATTAACTCCTGGGCTCCAGGGAGAAATACAGGATTTGTACAGCCTCTGCACAGCATCAAACATACATTCCATGCCTGCATCACTCTCACCTACATCCCTACACAGCTGCCCAGTCCAACACCCTTGTACACCACCACATGCACTCATCCTCTCCCAAATTCAGGTTTGCTGTCAAGTTGCCATAAACACATTTTTCTTTCTGGTTCTTCCTATGTGAATGTCTCTCTTCCACTCCATTTGCATAGGTCCCCAGGAGGCACACTAATACCATCATGCTAGCTGAAGTCTCGAGCTCACCCCTGAGCCCGAACACTCCATTTACCAGCCTCACCTTTGGGTGACTTACAGTATTGCCCAGGTTTGGTCTGTGTTGTGCTGCTACTAAGAGAGAAGGAATCTGTTTTAGTTGACAGGAGAAGAGGGATAGTTAAAACCTAAACCCTGCCCAGACAGACAGAGATAGCTGATGGCCATGTCTGAGCTCATGCTGAGGCACAGAGCACAAAGACAAGAACCGATGGAAAGAAAATGTCTTGCTTGCACTTCTCTTGCACACTGATATACCTCCTTTGCTAATAAATATGAATTTTCTGAGGCTTCTGCTGAATGTCACTTGTCTTTAAATGGCTCGAAAATACTCAATCTCCCATCTCTTGTGGTTAGGTGGGAGTGACGAACAAGGAGACACAGTAATCTCTGTTCCAGCCTTACATTGTATTGCAAGAGGGAAACAGATGGTTTAATATATTCTCTGTCTTCCTCTTTTCAACAGATACTGGTACTTGCAGAAGTGCTAATCATCCAGAGCCCCAGGGGATAAATTTTTGCCCTGCCCAGGTAAACAGTTCACGTCCCATATTTTCTACTATCCTCGTACTTTTCATTGATTCCCTCCCCTGAGGAGACCAATTTAAGAGAGTAAGGAGAAGAATAAGCTTCTGCTGCCATTTTTGTGTTTGGTTTTTCCCATGAACCAGTCAGAAAGTATGAGTCACCTTGCACAGTTCCACCCTGACTAACCATAAACAGAAACAAGCAGACCCCCCCTAATTGTCACATGTACCAGTTCTTCCCATGTGATGCTGCTCTACAGCATGCAGTCTGTCACAGCAAATGGCACATGCTGACACTGTTCTTCCCAGCCAAACCCACGAGCCACAGTGACAACAAAATTACAGAACAGCCTGGTCACTAAATTACCCAGCAGCTATGAGACAAGCCCTCTGAATTGCCTTGTTATTATTTCCCTAATACAGTCTGCTATAGCATCTGGGAATGCGGTGTGTTTCAGGGCTGAGCATGCAATAAAACTGTGTGATTAGATAGTTACCTGCCTTGTGATAACAAGGTAGGGATTTGCTACCAGCTAGAAAAGGAGGGATTCCTTCTAACAGAGCACAATCCAGCCAGGAATGCTCAGACTCCAGACTGAAACACACATGATTACCCCCTTTAATAGAAAATCCCCATGTGAGATTTCACTGGCGGGTGAGAAGGGAGGCAAAAGGATTAGGGCTGTTTTTGTTTTTCTCTTTTCTTTTCCAGTGTTAATTCCCCCATACTGGCTGGTCAGCAGAGAGCAGTGATTACCTCTGTCAGGGAGAATGGGGAGGACAGCTTACTGTGGTTAGTCCTCCAGAGAGAATTGCAGGGGCCTGTGCAGCTCTAAGCTGAGCTCCTGGGGACCACAGCTGTTTGGGAGCCTCCTGTTAGACTCTTGTGGTTGACAGCATCATACATTTATCTTCTGGGGACTGGGCACATGGGGGTTGACAACAGACAAAAGCCAACCCAGCCCCAGCTGCCTTCTCTACCCTGATATACAAAGACATTCAAGCCCTCCCAAGGGTGAAGCGGTGACACCCAGAGAAGAACACAGGTCCCATATTTGAACATGGAAATCCTGAGCTCAGGGTAAGAAAAGAAGATGTGATCAGTCCCACATAAATTAACCTTTACAAAACTCTTTCAGATTCTAATTATCTGGCAGCATGAAGGACCAGGTAACCATCATGTAGTTACAGGAAAGTTGCCATGTAATTTGCTGTGTAGGTGGATACTTGGGATACTTGTCAGATAATTACTATGTGGGTGAAGTGGGGTGTGCAAAAGTTTACCATAGGTGAGCGATGACTTTTACAGAATAGAAGTAGGGGGCAACCTGACTTCTTATGTCTCTTCTCCACCTGCTAGGAGGCAAATACCATGTCCCCACAAACGTCCCTTTCATGGCTCTTATGATGAGGCAGAGCTGGAGAATAGGTTGCTTTTCTGCTATTGTGAGTGCAAACAAGCCACAAAAATGTTGGTTCCTACCCAGAGGAACAGCTCACACTTAATAGGTCAGGCTGTCTCACAGACAGATTCCTAATAGCCAGATTCTCCACAGATGGGCCACAGCACAGTGTGATTTGAGACTGGATGAGGCATAAAACCTTTTCACTTATAACCATCTCCAATCACAGCTTGAGTACTCTTGCCTGGTATTTCTGTCCTAACAACCGTGGATTTTGGTTTTCACATTTTATTGATGCAGCCCTTTGATTCCTCTCCCAGTCCCCTTCCCCAGCACTGTTAACCAAACAGGCAGGCAAAGCACATGCAGTCATTTGCAGTTATTCCATATGCAGCTCTGGGACAGCTCTGACCTTTTTCTGTTTGTGTACAGCCTGTTTGCATGTGTCCAGAAAAATGCATTCCCTTGCACCTCATACACACACATACACTATAGTTTTAACTTCTCCTTCTGCATCACCCTACAATGACTTGTGAAACTGAACACATCCTTTGTATCAAGAGGGCTCTTGTAAACCTTGGGTGGCTGGATATGCAAGGAAGCTCTTAAATGGAAATGCTTTTATGCTTAAATGGAAATTGGTTTGAATATTCTTCAAATCCAGTCATTTTCTGCAGCACACATGTTCGGAACTCTCAGATCCTGTAACATCTGTGATAAGCTAAGCCCCAATCTTAGACACCCTGCTTCCTTAACATTGGGGTTCCTTGGTGTTTTTATCTACTCCAAGCAGCCCTATTTCACATCCTTCCCAGAAGAGAGATGCTCATGTCTGATCTCCACAGCAGACCTACCATGGGAGAGCTCAAAACAAGCAGTGGGCAGATTACTCATTACATACAATTTATTTTGCAGATTCTGTCTTTTTTTTTCCCCTGCTGATAGATGGTCTATGAACAAACTTTTATGCATTTATTATTGTTTATTATTTATTTATGCAAAATTGTTCAATGAATATTTTACATGGGCAAATTTCAGTCTGGGTGTTTGTAATGAGCTTTCATTCGATTAGAGAATTCTGAATATTCATAATGTCTAATTGGCCAACTCAGTCACATGGTATTTTTTTCTGTCCCCTTACTAAAGGACTTAACTTCTATTAACTGCTTCCATCCCAAGGAAATTTCTTTTCTGGACAGAAAGGATGAGAGTGATTTGCCTGAAGGTGTCTTTCTGAAACACAGACTGTTGCAAAAGAGACAAGTCTGAGGCTATGTCTCTATAGCATAAAGCAGAGCTTTGCCAAGATCTGCAAGCCAGTTTTCATCCTAGAAGCAGTGTCTTCATAGCAAAAGTCCCCAGGTATGCTCATGGAGACTTTTTTTTCCTCTCCAGGGTTAAGTAGCCAAGCAATACACTAGCCTAGCATACAGTTAGGTTGTTTTAGTCCTGGCAGGATGTCTTTGCATATTTTTGCTACTCACTTGTAGATATACTAGGGCTAAATTTGATCATGTTTAATGCAGGAGGCTCCACTTCAGTTAGCCCACACTCCTAATGCTTTGTATGGACTTCCAAAGCCTGATTATAATCCTCTTCTATTGTGGAAACATCAGATAAACTGCTTCCTAATCCTGGCTGTCTCTCCATTGACTGCAAAGAGCCCACAGCCAATGCGGCTACAGGAATTTGTGCTGTAAGTTGCAGATATTTATTAATAGCAATTTCCCTCATTCTGAAGAAGAGGTGGACATTATCAAGCTGCCTTAAACTTAGGAGTAGGCACAGTAGAAGGAAAACATATTTGAACTGCAAAGAGCATGGCAAAATCTCAAACCAGCATCTCATTCACTTCGTGATGTGCCCAGAGTATCAGAACATGTCAAGAAGGAAGAAGGGCAGAGAGCCAGAACTAGGAGAATTTGTGACATTACCCTGCATATGATTTGGGCATTTCAGCCTTTTCTTATGCACCCCTGTGCATCTGGAAGGGTCACATCAGAGAAGAAGGCTTGCCAAAGGTACTAAATCCCACACCCTAAATCTATTTCTATCCCCAGGTTCCTGCTGTGTGACAGGATGGGCGTGCGTGCCACTGTCACAGGGCACACACAGGCAACTGGAGAGCAGTACATGACAGGAAAGCCTTAAAGTCTGTGGACTGTGGTGCTATTTGGAGCTGTTGCTCTTTTCTGAAAGCAAGCTCCAGTTCTACTGTTCTAATTCTTTAGTGTGGGGCTAGGAATTGAACTCATTTTGGTTGAAAATGCAATTGAATGCAGGGACACAGACAATAAAATACTCCAACACTCTTTCCTCACTCAAAGAAATTTCACGATATTAATGCAAGGTAGCTTGGTTTGACTTCACCTGCGTTAAATCCAGGAAATTTAAAAAATGATGGTTCCCACAGCAACCTTAACTCACCCATGTTGCACATATCTAATAAGGCAGAGTTAACAGCATACACATGAATATAAAATACTACTCAAGCAAATCTCAGCCATCAAATTGCATTAATATTGATTTGTTTCTTTTAATAATAGATTGTCCCATCACTGCTTTCAAGAGAGCTTTTTATGAAACTATTTTTTTATGTTAAGATTAAAAAAAGAAAAACCTAGCATATTTTATTCACGTTTGATATTTAAAAGAGGCAACATTGTTTCTCCATATGAGGAAACTGACAAATAGGTAGAATTCAGTCTTCATTTTTACTGTATTACAGTCATTTCAGCTATGGAGTTTTTAATTAAAAATTTGAAACCTAAGTGCGATGACAGCCAGAAGAGACATCATGAAATTTATTGAAAAAGATATGAGATATTAATCTCCACCTTCACAGCCTAGATTTCCTTTGTTTCTATCACTGAGCTGAACCCAGTGCTGGGGATAAGTCACCTCATTGATGGGTACCAGCCTAGGATTCAATTCACTCAGGGCTATACTAGACTCCTACCCAAATTAGCAGGATCATTAATTTAAAAAAATAATAATTTTTTAAAAAATCAAGTGAGAAAGGACCACAGGATCCTGATCCAACATCTGATTCAATAAAGGGATAACTGGTGTTAGTGCATGCTGCTCAAGATGAGGCATGTGTGTTGAAAGTGGTACAGACACATGAAGGTCAGCTGCTTGATGTCCTGAAAGGCACAAGTGCAAATGAATAGCAAAGCTGTGTGGGGATCCTAACCCTAAATAATTGGAGATGTTGTGATACAACCTGAGGACATTGATGCTGCTATAAATGATCACCTTTCACAACGTGTCCTACAGAGGGTCTAAACTGAATGGAAATGAAAGGAAATTGTGCCCAGAGATTAGGATTTGGCACACAGGCATGGACAACTGGGATTGCCCTGGTGGTGCTGCAGAACTGCTTGGGCAGTGTGCGGCAGGAGAGCTGAGGAGGCTGCAGGGGAACCCCGGCTGAGCAGTGCAAAGCCAGGCAGTTTGCACAGCACCCTGGAAACCCTGGCAGTTCTTCCCAAAGGAGTGGCTAGTACTGGGCGACCACCAGTCGCAGCTCTCTGGGCCCAGAATCACAGTGCTCACAACCCTGTGGCCAGACGTCACTGCACTCCATGACAGGAAGCTGAAGTCACTGCAGCACACAGCTCTGTTCTTAAAAGACACCTTCAGGCACAAAGAAAAGTGAGCGAGCACTCAGAATTCAGTTGGTTCCTTGAGAATCGTTCAGTGAGGGGAAAAATATAACCTCCTTTTTCTTAGACCCTGACACCTGACGTAGAAATGAATCATCAGGAAAAAAAAAAAGAAAAATAAAGCCAAACGGCATTCTAGACTACGTGTCTCAATTTGTTTTGATTTTTAAGATAAATAACCCTCCTAATTTTATTCCAAAGCCCTTGCAAAACCATCTCCCCCAGCCTCTTGTTTAAAGTTTCTAGCTTCTCGTTTAAATTAACTCGCTAAATGTTCGTGTCCCTGCCTGGCTGGAGGCACTATCTGGTCCATCGGAGGAGCGTGGCTGCTCACGTGGAAGCTCTCATTAGCGACAGGCAGGGACTCAGCTGCGCCGGCTTTGATAAGCCCGGCTCCACTCTCACAACTACGCCGCAAAGCAATTAAAACAGCAAAGGACCCTTTCTTCCCCTACCATCCTTCTTCTTCCTCTTCCAAAGCGGAATAAAAATGATTTGATAAATTATTCTTTTCAAAACTAAACACTCAGGCGAAGGAAGGGGGAGGCGGCAAAACCCACACAGGAGAGGCAAGGCGCTCCTGAGGACCCATTATTAGCCCATGTCCCCAGCTCGGAGGCAATCAGGACAAATCCTGGTGTTCGGGGTGGGGCGCTGCCACAGCGATGCTCCCCGCCATCCATCTCCCGCTGCTGCCAGACCGCTGGATGTGCTCGGTATGTGCGCGTTTGTGCGCGGAATGGACGGGAGTCGGGCAGGTGGTTAGGGCAGTGCCAGCCCGGTGTTACACACTTTAAATGCAGTGCCCACCTTTAGATGCAGTGCAGGCACAGCTCAATTCCCTCAGCGCCGTTTGAATTCCTCTCACTTAAACTAGGGAAGAAAACTCTTAGGAGGCTGATAAAAAAACCACAGTTTGGAGGTGCCTGGCTATGCTACCATTGCCGCTGTAGCAGGAGCCAGAATTGTATTCTTGAAACAGCCCTGGGATTTTGCTGTCTGTCTGCAGTGTGCAACCATGTACTGTGCTTTTCTGGGACTCCCACACACCGAAATAACACTCCTGATTACAGAGAAGTAGAAAAGATGGGAAAGCCTGGGTACTACCTAGATTAGATTAAGTGATGCACTGAAGTGCTTACTGATTAATGTGGAACTAACACAAGACCTCCTGCAGGAAGCAGAAACAAAGATGGGACTCAGGGACTCAGGAAGAGAGGAAGGGTTGGCATGGCAATAACACAGCTTGCTGTCAGAGACCTGCTTCTGCAAACTGGGCTTGGCATTCACAGAAGGGAGCACCTGATGGCCAGGGATTGAATGGGAAGGCTTAATTGAGACTGCGCTATCCAAGAACAGATATGCTAAAACATTAGCCAGTATTTAGACTCTGTGTTTTGCACATGTATCTGTAAAATTACTTTTATTAAATGGGATTTTTACAAGTGCTTGAATTTACAGTCTGCTCGGAAATCAAGTACCATCATGGGGATTGGCCAACCACCTCTGAAACTCTGTCTCTCCTTTCTTAGTCTGTGATTATGATCTGGTTTTTGAGCAAGGCTTTCCAGTCCTCATTGTGGGAATTATATGCCATTTCCCATGGCATTAGCAGCTGCAGTTTGTAGTGAGAAGAGAGGTGCAAAGAAAAATGGTAATTTGGAAAAAATCTCAGGAGAAACAAACCAACTCCAAAAAAAGTACTGCACACAGAGGTTTCCAATCAGCAGCACATACCCACTACAATCCAAAATAAAACAAGTGCAAAGCTGCAAAATCCTGCTCCTTTTCCCCTACGTTACAAAACCACCTTACTCACCCCAGGATGCACTCTGAGTAAAGAAGGGTTAACATGCAAGATGTTCCATACAATGTCTTCAGAGAAGAATTCTCTCTCTTGCTGTCATCTACAGAAATGCTAACTGTTCATTTTAGGTGACAACATCTCTGACTTAGAAAAGCAGTTTCGGAAGAGGGGAAGTATATCAGAACATCTGGGAAGTTAAGAGGGAGAGAAGCTGGGAACTGGGAGTTTCCTGGCAGCCTCAGGTGGATGCTACTGCAATGATGCATGATAAAGAGTCATGCAGAGAGAGGCAGAGGGTGTAGAGGACACAGTGCAGTTTCCAAGTGATCATCCATCACCAGTGGCTCTGCCTTCTCCTTTTCATGCCAACAGGTGATGGAGCCTCATCCATAAAACATTTCCTGGGTGTCACTAACAGGAAGACACATTGGAGGGTTACGTTCACTCTGCATAAGAAATAACTTCCCAGATGAAGGAGAGAGCTGCCACTTTTAAACTCCCCATGCTTTCCTCCTCCCCACCTGTCCCTGCATGCTGCACCCAAGAAATCATCTGTCTCTCTCCATCCACTTCTCCTCAACAGCTGCTTCTGTGATCCATACCACAGGCTTCTCTTCTATAGTTACTTTTTATGTAAGTATTTTGTATATTTTATGTGTTTGTTGGTTTTGTTTTCTTGGGTTTGTTTTGTTTTGTTTGTTTATTTTTAATACAGGCTACCTCACGTATACAGACCTGTGCAGTATTCTCATAATCACAAGAGGAAAATCAGTTTCCAGGACATCCAACAGCCCCTCCAGCTCCTGGCTCCTCTCAGCTCATTACTCCCTTATCACATGCTTCTGAAACCATTCCTAATTCATACCCTGTACATTTTAACATTTCAACAAAAAGCTCCCAAACATGCATACTCAGTAAAACACAACAAAAGCATAATGTGGGTTTTTTTTAGCTTAGGTGACAGGACCCTAATGACTACAAGAGTCAGGACTACAAGATCTCTGAAGGTTCTGCTCNGCAGGCATAGCTACTAACGAAATGATTTTCATTTAAATTTACAAACAAAAAATGGCTGGATGATTCCTTAAGTACTTTGGATTCAGGATCTGAAATATGATTCAAGTTACACCTGATGGAATCAGCAGGTTTTCCTGTAATGTTCTGGAACTGAATGATCGTTTTGACAAACTTCTGCATGCATCAGCAACGTTGGCAGCCTCCAAACAGGAATTAAGTCCTTAAGTAGCAGGGAGAGCAGAGGGGGCTGCAGGAAAGCCATGGAGAAGGGAGGGGCACTGCAAAGCTGGTGTGAGGAGCCCAAATTTGGGAGAGCTGGAGGATGGTGATGATGGAAGGGGGGCAACTGCAAGGCAGGGAGGGGCACTGGCAGAGCTGAGTATAATGAGGGATGTGCAGCAGCTGTTTGTGGCCAGCTCCCTCATGGCACATTTTTCACTAGAACTAGAATTCAACCATTCTTAATACCAACTCCTGTGCCATTTATTGCCTGACTTACCAAACCTAGCTCACTTCTGCAATTGCATTCCTACATCAGCAAATTGATGGTTCTGGCTGCCAACCTCAGCTGTCAGCCATCCAAGTGTTTCTAGAAATGTATTGCACTTGATGTTACGATGTTTATTTGTCTCCTGAATGAGACGTGGAGTATCGCTGGATAGTACATGTATCTCACCTGTAATTAAATGCTTCTAAGAGATAAAGTGGCTACAGAATAAGGGTGAGTGTATGTCTTGAAGATGGATATATGCTCTCTGAGTACTCTGCCTGTGTTTTGGAGGATTAAACATCACAGAAACACGGGAAGCTAAGAATGCAAAAAGGAAGGATGATGCAAGAGAATAAAACAGAGTAGAAAGAAGACCTAGAGACAGCAAAGAATGGCAGTGAGACAGAGAAGACTACCTAAAGAAAGAAAGACAGGTAGAATCACTGAACAAAGAAATAGGAGAAGGAAAGAAAAGCTCTGAGAGCTCTGTAGAGAGCCACTGAACACAGTACCCCGCCTTCAATCCCCTCCAGAGGAATAAATGCTGACCCTACTTCTTTCCTGGCTTGTCAGAGGCTCTTTGGCTGAGTAAGTCCAGCCCAGCAGCCCTCTCTCGCTCTCTCAGCATGAATATATTCATTTCATTATTCAATTATTTAAAACATTTCTTCTGTTCCGTCTACTTCACACAGATGGAGTTGGGGTGAGCTGCTCCCTCTCCCTTTAAAGCCTGTACTGCAGGAGCCTGGAGGAATGTAGGGCACAAAGTGCTCCTCTGCTCTCCCACCTCCACGGGCTTCACTCTGGTTCCAGCACCAGGTGCTCCCTTCCGTGCACCTCAGACATCTCTTTTAAAAGGACACCGTGCGAGTGAGCGCTGCCACTGCAGTGTCCCCTGCATGGCACAGGGTGCTCTGTGCCACCATGAGCCCCGCGGGCTCTCAGAGGGGAGCAGAGGCATGGAAACTTCTCCTGTCAAACTCTGCTGGCCCCAGCTGACAAGCTGCTGCCTCATGATGTGTAAAATGTAAGGCTGCAGGTTACAGAGAGACTGTTTCTCTCCATTTGTCTATCAGCTTTTGAGGGGCTAATTAGCTTGTTAGTCATGATATCTCTCTCAGGCTTCCAAACTACCATAAATCTCCTCCTTTCTTCCAGGGAAGCATTAACTTGGATTCTTGCATGGGAGACCTCCAAAGTGCTGAAGGCAGCAGGGTTCTTGAGTGAGAAGCTGTCATTCCTCTTACAACATCGTTAGCCCCCCGTGTCCCAGAGCAATGCTGACAAGGGCCATTTGTAAAGAGATTCCTTGACCATTTGCAATTACAAGAGTCAATGGGTATTACACAACACTGCCCCACAAAGAACACTACTAGAGTAAGGTTGAAAGATCCCTGCTGAATCACCTAGCCAACCCCTGCCGCCCAAAATCATCAGCCACAATAAAATCATTCCTGAAAGCTGTTTTACCAGGCTATTCTGAATTCACAGTGGTGTGGGGTCCATGTCCCCCCCAGGCCCTCTCCTCCATTATGTCATAACAGTAGCTGAAAATAACATTTGTGATTAACCTGGGACTTCTCCTCTACCCCCACAAACACCCAGGAAACTGTTCACAAGCATTGCCCTTTAGTCTCAACTCATAACTTTGACTCCCATCAGACTTTGTGCTATGTCAGCCAGTTTTCAAGAGAGACTACCTAATTAAAGGTGTCTCACACACAAAGAGATTATTCCATCCTCTATTTGACTAACAGTCCTTGTTTGCCACAGCTTACAAAACAGCCAGGCCTGCCTGCTGCTCTGCTGTGTCTCTGTGCTGCCTGGCGTGGGCTGCTTGTTAAGTGGCACTGAGGAACAGGAAATTCAGCTGGTCTTGAGTGGTTCCATCAGTGTGGGGTTTGCCTTCAGCTTCCTGCAGCTTGTCACTAGAATTGGTGGGTGTATCCAGCCCCCAAAATCCTCATTTGAGGCAGAGCTGGGAATAAACCAGATATTTTTAGTTTAGCTTAGCTAGTTCTTTTTTTTTTCCCTGCAAGAAAGAGTTAGTTATTTGACAAGGATTTTGCTGTACCTTTATTAGGAACCCTTATTGTGTTCAACTCTTATGGGAGAATTCCCCCAGTGCAATTCCATTCAGGCAATTCTGCTAGTAATCTACATGGTTACCGACACTAAGGCATCATAGCAGATAAGGAGAGAGCACCTGGGGAATTCAGCCTTTTGCTCAGCTATGAGGATTTCCTGCAGTGCATTCTCAGACTTTTTGTCCAATTCTTTGATAAATGTTCTCAAATGATGGAGTGTACAACTGTTCCCTTTATAGGAAGAGTTCCTGAGCCAAGAACAACTCACTGACACAAAGTGAGTTTGGATAATCAGCTCCATTTGCATTCTTTCCCTCCTGATGCTAGCTAAAGCTGGGTAAACAATTCTGAATGAATCATTTATTAGCTTAATTCTACCTTCTCCAATTCATGAACTGTCCACTGGCGCTTCCCAATTTTGTTTCCTCCAGCCTATTTTCTCTTCAGAATCATTTGGGTATGAACACAACACAATTCACTGAAGTCAGCAGGATTATTTCTTTGCATAAAAGGACAATTTCTTTGCATAAAAGTAAGCTTGTGCTTTAAAGCTTTTGTTGAACAGGGCTTGTCTTGGTGGATCTTGTTTGTTTTTTTCCTTAGAAACTAATTTTCAGCTTACTTGTTAGCAGTTGAAATTTTACAACTATCTTTCTTGAATACAAGAGTCATGTGCTACGTTTGCATAATCTTGAATGGATGAAAGCAACTTGCAGAGCACTTAACTTCCTAGGAAACCAACACAATTCACAATGTGTTTTCTTAGAGCCACATTACCAATACTGCAGTACAAAAAAAGACAGGAGTCAGGCCCTCAACTAAAAATCATGAGGTTTTGTGGTTTTTTCCAAGTAATAAATATTAGTTCTTTCATTAGTCCCCTTGCTTTTTATTCTTTCCATTTTCTTCATCAAAAGCACAAGGGCCAGGAACATGCTGCTTGAATGAAAGAAAAAAATATCTTGACTTCAACAGCAAGGCTTTCACAAACACAATGAATACAACACGCCTCACAACAAAACATGAGTGCTGGCAACAGCTAACTAAACAATTATGCACTAATAATACAAACTAAACATTAGTTTGCAGTGGTGAATTGATTGCCATGTTTTCTCCAACAGTTCCAGCCAGGGGACTTCTTTCCTGACATAATCACACAAATCAAACTCAAAAGGCGTAGAACAAAATCAGGTCCAAATTGCATGTTCAAGCCAGCTGAAGGAAGGATTTTGGCTTCCAAACTCTATTAACTCCCTATTCAGGGTTGCCCTAGACACTAACTTTTTATCCAGGATGCCTTTTCAGTGTATGATCCATAGGTACTGTCCTCATCTCTGTGCCAACTCAGCAAACACCTCATCTCCATTTGTAAGGTGGTCCCTTTGCTTGCTGTGACAATGTCATTCCTCTGTCATCTCAGTCTAATAGATGAGCATCTAAGACACTGCTCAGAGACTGGATTTCTTTTTCCAGGAGTGTCTAACTCATCTCCTAAGCAGTGCTCTCTCCCTTCCTCATACCTCCTTGGAAAGAGCAGCAGCCAAATCCCTCTCCAAGAGCGATGTGAGCACTCCCTCTGCTGTTACACACAGGCTCCAGGCAGCTGGGCATTCTGTAGCCTTGTGCAGCTCCTGCCCTCCCACAACTAGTTGCTATTTGGCTGGCATTTGTCTCGCAGTGGAAGAGTTACTGCAACACATGCTGGGAATGTCTGGCCACAGGAAACTGAAGTGATGGAGATGTTTCCAGCCCTCTTTCCCCCATCAGGCCTAGTGATTTCTAAACTGGGGGCATACATGCGTTGCCTGCACTCTGCATAAATTCAATTTATGCCAGTAGACAAGTCAAGTTCATGATCCCCAGAACAGGAGAGCAGATGGCTTTTGTGCTTTTGATTTTTTCAAGTGAAACCATCTGTCTAATTCTCTGTGGCTTGTGTGTGTGTGTTAGCAGAAAGAGACACAGCCTGTTTCCCTGTCGAGGCTATGCCTGCAGTCACAAGGGAGGAATTTGTTACTTTGGAAGTGGATCTTGCCCATCCCAACCTTCACAGACAGGGAAGAGGCATCAGTATGGCTGTAGTCACTAATGCCAGCAAATGAGGTGTGGCACAATAATGTATCAACAAAGCTGTGGCCTTTCCTTATTTTCCCTCAAAACCAAAGCCTTCTAAGGCAATTCTCACACACGCACCTGACAGGACACAAGTCAGGAGATCTGACCCAATTTATCACAAAGGTTGAGAAAGAATGTACCACCCTCTGACCTGCATTCTTTCCCTTCCCTCCTTAAGCCTTTATGCCATGTTCCCCTACCTTTCAGTAACCCAGGTATCCAAGCACCAATACTCACACCTTTTCATCCATACAAGGCTCGTGAAGAGCTCAGGCAGTGTTGGCACCTCTGTTTTACAAATGGGCTTGAAGCCCAGAGTTCTATCAGATGGGAAATACATGACAGAACAAAGCCTCATGCTGCCTATCTTAACTCCCTATTACAAGAGATGGCAAACATTTTCATAGTCTGTTGCCAAGTTTGTTTAAAACAAACCAACAAGCAAGCTTTGAAGGTTATTATCACTGTTTCCAGCCCAAGTCTTAAGGTGAAATCTCGACCTGGCATTGGTAACAATAGTCTGCCAATGCTGCTATTCCCACTGGGCCAATATCACTTCTGTGACAGGAAACTCCTGAGCTGTCTTCCCACTTGAGGCAGGATGCTGCAGTGGTTGATACCCAGCCTCTCAAAGTCTCCTGTCAGTTCACCAGACCAGGATATATTCTGGCATCAAGCACTGCTCTCGCATAGCTTTTCCACACCACAGCCACATCACCCTGCCAGCCCAGAAGGAAATGTGCAGATACTGCCCCATGCAGGACCTGTGTTTCCATCCCATCAGACCATCTTCTGGGATTGATCCTCTCACTATGTTTACATTCAGGTTCTATGGGTCTTGGGAATCCTCCTTCCCTCTGCAGGCAGTTTCAGGCTCATCCATTGCTGTGTTGCTTGTGCAGCATGCTGCCAGCAGAAGGGAAGTCTCTTGGCAGGCCTATTCATGGAATGCAGACAGCAGCATCCTCAGTGGCTACTCAGAGTGTCACCAGCGAGATTAACCTGCCAAATGAGCAATATGCTCTGCAGAAACAGAAAAATATCTCCCTTACTTAATCCCACCTTACTGATCCTTGAGCAGTCAAATTTCCTCTTGGAAGCAGAGCTTCCCAGAGCTAATAGGCAGCGTCTGCCAATGTAGGACTCTTCTCTGAGAGACACCCATGCCTGGGGCCAGGATGTCCCTCTGGCACAGAGGGGACAGTGGGTGCAGCACTTGGGACTCACTCTGGCATCCACATCCAAAAGCATGGCTGGGGAAAGCAGTACCAGGTGGATGAGCAGTCACAGGGAAGCACTGGGCACTGGATTGGATTAAGGACTGCATGATGTGTATAACTATGCTGCTCTCTGTTGGCTGCAGCACAGGGAACAGATACAGCTTCAAATGCTGCTCTCACTTGAATTCAAGTGGATCCTTTAAAGAGCTTTACAGAACAAACTAGTATCTGGGAAATTTTTTGCAGCTTCCTACATTGTAACGTGAAGAGGACAAGACTGAAAGTGCATGCATTTTATCCTCTGTGCTGGGCAATGAAAATTCAGCTATGGGTGACTATGAACTATTCACAATCAAATGCAAACCAGGAAAAAGAAATCCAGACCATGTGATTTCCAATCCCCTATCCTCACCAGCCATTTTTCCTCATTCCTTTACCTTTGCTTTTTCATTTCCCCAGGCAATTTCCACATCCTTGCTCTTTGGCTTTCCTTGTCAGAGCTTACAGAAAAGTGTTTCTTCTTAGCAATGCTGTGCCTGAAGCAAATGGGGAGCACTGGCGATGAGGAAGCTGATTGAGCTGATTGGGAAAGTGCTGAAGTAATGATGGTTAGAGCCCAGGACAGAAAAAATGGACGCGAATGCAGTCCCTCAGTGCTAAAATCTATAAAAAATGGTGGTTCAGTCTTTATTTACAGTATTGCTCACAAACAAGCCTCTATCTCCCTCACAGAACTCTTACCTATGGGGTTCATGTATGTGTAGCTGTGACACACCAGTCCCAGATGCCATCCCACACACATCCTGCCCTGTTCTGCTCTGCTCAGTTCAGAGTGGATGTTCCCTGATGTTTCTGGCTCCTTCTCCAAGTCTTCACCTCCCAAACTCCTACTCACCTAGAGCTTTTTGTCCCAAGTTGCTTTATAGACCAGCTGGGTTCCTCTCTGCCCACTGGCTTGTGAAGGCCAGAATGGCTTTGAACAGAATAAAACACACCTGGAGCTAGGTTCTAGTACAGTCTTGACTGGCTGGTGGTTAGGAATAGCAGGAAGGTAAGAATTCTTTATCAGTGAAAGATGGAGTATTTTGAGATATTTTGAGGCTGTTGTGAAATGAAGAAAAGATTACCAGAAAAAACGTGTGGAAAAGAATATGAAAGAAAAAGATGAAAAGATGAGCAGAGACACAGGTGGTTTTTTTTCAGGACACTGTTCAGTCTACTGTTTCATTGTTTTCCATACATCAGAGGGAGGGAAAGTTTTCTCAGAAAATTTTCATTAAATTTACGCTAATGTTCTTGACAAGGAATATTTTCCATGAAAATATGCAGTTCTTCCTCTGCTTCATTTCACCTCTCTCCACTGCCACCAATAGTCACCACTGTGACTAATTCTGCAGCTATAAAGGAGTAGTCCACATGCATCCCCTATGTGCCTCTTGGACCCTACTTGTTTTAAGCTCAGGATCAAATACCTGCTTCCAGTGTAATCATCCATGGTCAACACAAATAGCATAGAGCTTATAAGAGAGAGGATGGAGATCCAGGTGCCCTCAACTTTCACTAACACCTGGATCTATTTCAGTAACAGTGTCTATGAGAAAAGACAGTTCAGAGTTACATTCCTGGCTGTGCCATGTTGCTGTGCCATGCTGGGTGCTTCCCTTACCCCTGTTTCCCCTTCAAAGATAAAAATGAAGATTCACACCATGCTGTGAGAAAGAACATCTAGAGTACCTTCATTTTTCTGGGGTTAGAAAAGCCAGAGTTGATCCTTGCACACCTCCTGCACCTGCTGCAAGTTGGGAAAGATCAGCACTGCTCTGGGAGCACTACAAAGACAGCAGAGCACTGGTGCACAAGGGCAAAGGCAACTGACAGAAGCTGGGTAGAGAAACCCTTTCACACAACACTGAATGCACAGGTGTTCTAGTGGACGAGGCCTGCTCAGCTTGCTGAGGACAGGGACGTGTGTGAGCATTTCAGAGGAGTCTTTATTTTGCACACAACTCTTGACTCGTTCATGGTACAGTCCCTCCTGCAATGCTTTGCATGAGGTTGCAAAGCTCATCTTCCTAAATCATCGTAAAGCTACATCTTCTGTCCCAGATAGGATACAGTGGTGGATACAGTGATGCCTGTGGCATCTCCAAGATAGGCTTTCAGTATCCTGTGGAATGGCAACAACTATGGCAGTGTTAAGCTTGGACTGCATCCCTCCCACTGCTTGAGAAGCTGGGGTAATGAGACCTCTATGTACAAACAAGCCATCCAAACTGGAAATTCCCCGTGCACACTCTACCAACCAAAACACCTGAGGAGGACACCTGTCCACAGGGTTTCACCTGCATTAAAGCTGGGAAAACAAGAAGAAAAAAAGAAAAAACAAAACCAAACCAAAACCCCAACAACAACCAAAAAAACCAAACCAAACCAACCAACCAAAAAAGAAAAAATAAACAAAAAAACTCCCACCAAAAAAAACCCCAAAAACAACAAACCCAAACAAAAAGAAAACAAACAAAACCCCAAAGCCCAAAAAGCCCCAACCCACTGAAAGGCAACGTCGCCCTTTGCCAGCAGATGGCAATGGCACTCCACCTGTTCATCGCTGATCCCGTTCCTGGAAAAGGACACCGATGCCATCTACAGACCACTTCTGAGAACCAAAGTCTTTAAAAAGTGCTTCAGCTCTGTGCAACGAAAGCACTTGAAAAATCGTGGGAGAATAAATAAGGCCATTTCATGTGCAGGCCCACCACCTAGAAGCCTGGACATGATGGCAGATTTATGCTGCACAGGACAAACTCTATGATTTTCTCATTCTCCCTCTTTCATATTCCCTTCATAGAGATCCAGTCTAGAATATTAAGGGAACAGAGTTATTTATGCCTTTTTAACTTTCCTGAATAAAGAGACAGGGTTTTATTCTCCTCTGCACTTTGCAATCTGTGTGGATGGGAAGCAGTAGGAATCCAGCAAGGACCAGACCATCTCAACAGCAGTGCATATGCAGCTCCTCCTCCTCCCACCTGTAAAGCCTTTCTCTTTCTCTCAGTTTTAAATGAGTCCTTGAAATACCCTTGAGCTGCAGGGCCTAATAAACTAACATTTTTACAGATGTGCTCAGTAGTTCATCACATTTTCGTGGAACCTTCAATTCTTCCCTGATAAAGGTCTTTAATAGAGCCCCTTCTTCCTCCCCATTGAAAGACAAAGTACCCTAAAGCTGTGGGGCTGCTAACTTTCCACTGCTGGATCATCCAGCCAAGAACAAAGCCTCCAGGGCTTCAAACTCTCCCACTAAACTACTGCAATACCTTGAACTCAGCCCCGCAAGTGTGGACCCCCACCACAGAACTTGAGGCTGCTGCAGGCAGAAAAGGAAGGAGCCCTCAGCACGACATGAAGGACTGCAGGCAGAATACAGCTTTAATGACAGCCAGCCCGGGGCAAATCTCACTAGCAAGGGGTTGGGCCTGACATCACAGGAGAAAAGGTACTGGAACCTCCAAATACGGGGATGAAGGTTTCCTCATTTGGATGGCCAAGCATAGCATCTCTGAAGTGAGTAATTATGCTTGTCTGGACACTGCAGGTCCTCTAGCAGCCATCAGGGCACGAGGTAGCTTAAAGATTAGGCTGTTTAATTAAAACAGGGTGTGGAGAAGATTCAGGGGAGGGCAATTTGCCCAAAGACAGCATGAGCTGTGTAACCTCTCCGGGAGAGTTGCTGATTACAGAGTAAGAGGCATCTCTGCCACAGGGAAGGATACTTACTTTGAAACTCTTCAAATAGGTACTTCATGGTGACTTGTTAGCATAAATACAAGTCCCATCACAGGGCTTGGCTGAACTGGACATATTTCAAGCTCCTCTCCAGCTGGCTAAGTGATTGCAAAGTGGGAGGAGAATGTCCTTGAGATATGATTTCTCTTTCAGGCGTTTCCACCAGAGGCAGAAGGAAGGAAAAACACACCTACACACCACCCCTTTTCACTTGGGTTGTTGATAACCCACCCCCTCTTTTGCACAGTCCTTCCCCAGAGAGGGAGCAACCCCTCCTACAAGTGCTGTTGAAAAACATGGGCCTCCAAGTGTTACATGTTGAGAAGTTCAAGGCACCCTGAGGGAGGAGAGAGCAACAGAGAGAGAGAGAGAGAGTGAGAGTTAGAAACAACAAACTAGAGGTAGGACAGATTCTTCAAGTGCAACTTGATGCCTACCTTGTCTGGGTCTGCTGGAAAAAACTGAGCAATCCTTTCTCACTTGCCTCCTGCTTCTGGGGTTCATACAATGAGAAGATAAACATGGATACAGTGAATTATTGCCAAATGGTGAAGACCAGTGCTGTGGCTCAAAAGGGGAAAATCCAGCAGATCTGTAAATGCTAGAGGGTTGTAAGCCATTCAGCCTTTACAGAAATGGTTATCTTAGACCATAAAATGGCCCATTTACTGCATCTCAGATAGGTCACTTGAGGCAGGTAAACCATGAGGGGGAAAGGGAGAGGGTTGATACCCAGACATATCTGAGCTTACAGGGCTTACCTATTCACTGCTTTATCTGTCAGCAGGATGTTCTAACTGGTATGGGAAAATTTAACTGTCCCATAAAGAACAAGACCAAAACAAATTAAAAGGGCATTTTTCCACAACAGCTTTGTCTGTGCTTTTATGCAGTTCCCTGTCCCAGCTCATCCAGCCCTGGGCTCCCCACCAGCTGTCAGTGCCCTCCTTGGCTTTGCAGTCCCATGGTTCTTGCAGCCCTGAGAGCCCCACTAGTGTCCCAGGCATTAAAAACTGTTCTTGTTCATTTTTCTTCACTGGCTCTTTAGCAGGCGAACTGATTTTGCTGTTTATTTTACTAAAGAACCCCAATGCAATGATGTTTTTATGCAACTGAAGTAAAAAAATTACATTTTCTTAAAAGTGATCTCACTGAGGATTTCCTACTCAACATCACAAGTAACAGGCATGACTCCAACTATACACAAAACAACTATACACAAAACAGAGCACTCGTCGCCTTGCACAATGCTGGTTTGCATGAATTCGGCTCCAGATCTGTGCACCCAGAAGGAGAGCATGTCATAGTAAACTGCAGCAGAAAAGCTAATCCCACGTGACAGGTAGTCTGCACCACACTGTGAGCCAGGAGTAGGCTGGCAGCCTGTTCTTTTAGGGTGCTATAGTCACAGGGCAGGCAAGCCATGCTCAAGTATGCACAGAGAACACTGAGATGGCCGAGCGTGAAAGGGTAAAATCCTCAGAGCCTACTGCAAACACACATAGTCACACATTTGAGCAGACTACACATACACATCTTACATCCTTTGGCAAACACAAATGAACATTGCTGTGGGCCCGTTCAGAGACAGGGAACCAAACAGTGCCAACAGCTAGACAGACAAACACTCAGAGACCTCAACTAACCCCGCTGAAAATCACAAAAGCACTAAAAATTCCTTCATAAGGTACAAAAACGGGTAAAAATTCTCCCATGTGCTTTGTCAGACGGGAACGAAGGAGAATGGCAGACAAATGCTTTTGTGCACCAGTACGGAGCCTCATACAGCCCCTGAAATGTACACTGCCATGCAGGGGGGTTTACACAAAAGCAACCTCTTACTGGAACCATAGAAAAAAGTATTAATGTGTTTGACAGGCCTGAACACTCCTTTGAAGCAACAACTCCAAGTATAACCTAAATGCAATGGGTATTGTGGCAGCAGACAAACTTGGAAGCAGCTGTAAGGAACATACCGGTGTGTCTGGGTATGAAAGAAGCAACAGGACACTGAGAAGGATGCACTCACAGCATCACAGGGCAGCATGGAAACCTGGTCATTCTCAGCCACTTGCTGCACAGGTTTGACCCTGCATGGCAGGAAGGAGAAAAAAGAGGATTCTCGCTCTTTCCACTATTTCAGAATGGAAGTGCCTCCTGCAGAGGCTTTTGAACCATCCAACAGCACGGTGGCTGTTCTCAGTGTCTTGCAAATTATATTATTGCACTGTCAGCCTTCACAAAACCGATGGGAAAGGGCCATAAAATCAGGTGATGCAAATCAGTTTGGCTTTGCTGAAGCCATCAGAAAATCCCACGTCCCAGTACCTGATGCTCAGGCTCTCATGCCAGTGGTGAGTTCAGGAGTGGAGTTCAGCTCATCTCCATAGTGACTCCTGCTCAATATTCTCTTCGTTTTATGCAATTTATCATGTCAGCTGTTTTATGCAACTTACTGCTACGCACAGCCCTGACACTACTCAGAGCACCATGTCATCCACATTGCAGTTTTTCTGCAAGAATATAAAGAAAAAACACTGATTTTCTCAGAACGTTTTCATAGGGAAAAAATTATATATATATATATATATACACACACATATATATAATTTTTTTTCTGGGAAAACTCTTTCATTCTGCTTAAGCCAGGTAAGTTATTACCATAGCAAGCTTCTACCACAGCAAGTGAAGGCAGCAGCTGCTGCAGAGATAACACAAAAAAGTAGATGGATGGACACACCAGTGAGTGTGGGT
>VWYI01000798.1:4695-23987 GCA_013399455.1 Anthoscopus minutus | reverse complement strand
TTTTTTTTTTTTTTTTTTTTTTTTTTTTTTTTTTTTTTTTTTCCTGTATAGCATGAATCTGCTGCCATAGGAGGCTGCAGGGGCAGATTGTATTAGCAGGTTAAAAAAAAAGACAAACGTATGGACAACAAGGTCAAAAAAAGAGATATGAAAACAAATAGGAAGAAATGCAGCTCCTAACGTCCCCAGTCCAATGACTGCATATGCTGGAGGAATACAAGGGGAACTGCAGAAATCATACAGATTCTTTGAGTCTTTTCTAAAAAAAGCTTTTTTTTTTTTTTCCACAGGCTGCAGAAAAGGTAGTGGCCTAGACTACTGTTCTCACCCTTGAGAGAATTGCTTGTACTCATAGATAAAACCTCATCCTCCTGAAAAGCAGGCTGCTACAGGACAAGAGCCTAAGTCAAGGGCAGCCATCCTTCCTCACCCAGTGAGTGGCATTTGAAATCCCTAGCAGCACAACCATTCAAACTCTGTCTTTGGAAGTTGGTGGATGAAGGGACTTAAGGAAGAGGTCACACATGGGAAACTGTCTCCCCTGAGTCTTGATAGCTGCAGCACAGGATGAGGCTGCGGATGCAGCTCATTTCCAGCGTGAACCAACAGCCCAACAGTGACATAGCATCCAATGCCAAGCTGTTTCCTCCTGCAAATAAGAATCTGGATTATCCACCAGCAGCACTCTGTTTCTGGTTTAGTAACTCAGCCCTTGCAACTCAGCTTGCAATTCAAGCACACTCAAGCAGTAGTTTGTTCATTAGGAACAGATTCAGGCAAGCAAAGAACACAGATCTCTTTCCCTTACTCCCTATGTCTCGACCCTGAAGGGCTTTGTCCCATAAAGGCTCAAGGCTGAGGTGCAGCACAGAGCCTCTTTAAAAGATGGCAGTGCCCCACTATTTGAAGAATTGTTCTCAAAAGTAATCAAGCGTCTCACAGAAAGGGGTCTTGAAAGCTAGGAACACCAATTTAAAGATTTATCTAGAAGATTTTGACAAAGCTCCTTTAAATGGAGCAGATATTTGTCTCAGTGAATGGAAAAATACAGTACGAATTAAGTCTGCAGAATGAGAACATTGGAGGAAGCGACCTGCATTGACTGGTAGCCAATACTGCACCCCTCATGATGTGTAACTAATAACAGCACACTAGACATTTGGCTCGCACATTAAATATTAACAACATTTTTCTTCTGACTCATCATTAAGCCAGAGCCTTGCTGCACAGAGAAAACTGATTTACAGACCATCCGTGGCAGGCTCCAGTGCTGCCCATGGTGCTCAGCTAAACACCTGCTATCCTGAGGTTTGGTGAGGGACCAGCAAGCAAGCTAGGTCAGAAATGGGAGGCTTTGAAGTTCAGGAAAACAACCTAGGCAGGTAGACAGACAAACAACCCACTCTTCTGACTGCACCCCTGCCCACAGATAATAGATAGGATGTGAAACAAACCTCTGCAAGGAGCTCAAGTCTGACTGCTTGCTCTGAGGATGCTGCAGGTGCAGCTGGTGTGCAGTGTTCCCCTGCCCCTTTGCTTCTCAGATAAGACTGATGGCACCTCAGACCTTCTGGGGAAGCCTTCCACAACCAAGAGAATACTCTCAGAACACAACTATGACTGGTACTATTTTCATAGTGAGGAAGAGGACCTAATTACTCTCTTGAAGAAATGCTAGTCTCAGCTTTGTGTATACTAAAAGGGAGTCTGCTCCTTTATACCTCTTCTCTTAGCAGACAAGGTGGTTTCTACTTCAGAAGCTTACACTGCCTGCAGCTAGAAAAAACTGTTTGCCTGATCCATGGAGAGCATTTTGCAGGGAGATTAAGACAAGCCATTTCTGAAATATGGGACTCAGCAAACTATAGGTGATGTAAAAAAAATTGGAAAATGCTTTCAGTGAATCTTAGTGACACCCTATAAAAAATTTCCTTAGAAGCTTCAAATGTAGTTTCTTTGAAAGAACCTGGTGAATTCAAGCAGTACGGAATCCATTTTGAAAAGCTGAAGAGAAAACTTGAGAAGTGAGTCAATGATAAATTAGAAACATCAGAAGAGGGTCAGAGTTTTAAATAAGGTGCCAGACATCTCCCAAAGAACTATGCTTTCATTTAAAAGACTAAATAAAAAAGTAACTCTCTAATCCTTTTTCCCTATGAAGTTTTCAAAATGTAGGTAGATCACTAGAGGGGTTTTATACACAGTGGTTTTTTTTAGAGAAAGATATGTGATTTATTTCATTATGAGGCCTTTGGAGACAGGGGGTGAGGTGGAAAAGAGAAATGTGTGAGTGCCAGACAAACCTTTCACACTTTCCTCATGATAGCTAGGAGTACTCTTCCTTTACTCCCTGGTTTGCAGGGATCCTACACCAGCTGTCAGTATTTCTCAGAGGATACTGTGATAGTCCAGGATTCAAAAGGCCAGAGGCCTACTCACCTCCTTGGTGATCTTTGACAAATGACTTGAGAATTACTTGTGCCCAAATTTCTGGGTCTGTAAATCTGGAAGAATAAACTACACAGGCTTCCTCCTTCCTCATCTCTCTAAGGTCTCTTGTGCCAGAGTGCCACAAGGACGTGCTTGTGTCCACCTATATGAGTTTGAATGTGTTAAGTGTACATCTACATAGGCATGCAGACTTAAACATTTATGATTGATCCCATTACAGTCATCCTTTCTTTCACCAAATCACCAATAACTACTCACCTGCACATCCTCCATAATTTTCTACAGCCCACATTTCTTTCCAAACTTTGCACTCTATTCTGCTGCACAGAGCGGATGCGTCACTGATGAAAACATCCAGTGTTCCTCCCTCACCTCTTTTTATCTGTAAAAGGCTCATTAATACCTTCTACATAAAGGTCCCTACCTGCAATAATATTGCTGTGCTGCTCAGCAAAGATTGATGTTTACAGGGGAGCGGTGCCATACTGTCAAAGGCTTATTACTCTTAAGAAATCCACTCCAGAGAATTAGAAAGGTGTAGACAGCTAGCAACTTTTAAAGTAAGTGAATAAAGTGCATGTTGTGATTCACCATCTTTGCTCTTTTTTGTTCATATTGTTATTATCATCTCTGTTTGCTAATTTGCAGGGTGTCACTGTCACAAAAGAATTTTCCAGATTTTCTCACATTTATCTTGTGTGTTACCCTTTATTGCTCAGTTGTTTTGAGGCAGAACAATGAGACAGCTCTCTAAAAACTGGTACTTTTTAAATTGCTTTCTGCACAGAAGCAGGGGGTAGGTCCAGTACCTGTTGGCACAATTTCTGAATCAAAGCTTGCCAGCTACAGAGCTGTCTCTGAAACTCTTATCCCCTATTGAAGCATCATGTGCTCATGTAAAAGCACTGCCAAGGTTTGGATCATTACCCAGAAACAATTGTCAATAAAATAGCATTAGAAACAAATCAAAGCACCAATAAAAGATATTTGTTTCCAGATGAGGTCTGTGTGCCAATTAAAATCTTTCAAGGTCTATGTAAGAAGAGGTCATTTGACCATTCAAATATAAAGAAGAAAACCAGGACAGAGGAGAAAAAAGAAAAAGGCAGCATCAAGGGAAAGCTGATCTCTGCATGGGATTGCTGTTCAGAGGAAACAATTTGTGTTGATGAGTTGGACATTTAAGAGCTGATAGCATGTTGTGCTGTCTAATATGACATTGGTGGCGATGGGATTTCTCCAGCAGCAACTTTATTCACTAAGATCCAAGTACCAGATAATGAAGTGCACAGATAGGTAACATTTCTCTCTGTCAGCATCAGAGGCAGCAGGTTGTCAGCTGAGTTTTCTCTGTTCCAAGGCTGAAAGCTGGGAGGGAACCGAGTTGCTTGGTTCCTTCAGGAACCTTCTACACATGCTGTATTCTTCTGGCAGATGCTGGGACTCACAGAGCATCCAAGCCCTCATGGGCTTTTCCTCTGAGGTAACTTGGCCTGTTAAGGCATGATGAGTGATGTGCTAGGAGTCCCTGCTCCCCAAGAAGCTCCTGCAGCAAGCATCTTCTGCACTGTGCAGTGCAGGGGAGTGTCCACATCTTGCATTATCCCCGTGTGACCTCTCTGCATTGTCCCAGTAAAAAAACTGCTGGGTGTGGAGCTGCTTCTTGTGAGACACAGGCTGCCTCACAACTGCTTACTATAAGCACACCCAAAAACCCCCAAAAAGTCACATCAGGGACATGAAGGTGCTGTATCTGCCATTTTTGTTTGGTTTTTTTTTGTGTGTGATTACTCTCCTGTCCCCTCACCACTTGGGTTGTTTTCGTGGGTTTTGTTTATTTCACAGAGTTTGCTTACCTCTAATGTCTAAGCCAGAGGGGAAAAACACATAATCTTGCTAAATCATTTAAATCTATCTGCCTCCTACTCTTATGGTATACAGCTAGCATTGCAGACTGCAAAAAAGGCTGGGAAAGTGTAACCAATAATGCCAATTTCATGAGAAGAAAGCTTCAAGAAATAAAAACCCAAACCCCAGCACATCAGGATGAAATAATTGAGCCATCTAATTGTCTGTACTGAATAAACTGTGAAGCAAGAGCGGTGGTGATAATTTCTAAAAGATTTAGTTTTAAAATATTAGTAATACAGATAAGGGATTAACACTAAGACTGTAGGTGACTAATCTTGACTGTGCCTTTTTTAACAACAGTGTCGCTACCCCCATCATAAAGGAAATTAGCAGTGATAATTAGATCAAATCCTTTATGTCATTAATCCCACTTGAAGATATTTTCAGAAGGTTGGAGGTTTAAAGCAATTTCCTGTGTGTGTCCAGGACTCATTAATTAATATTGATACTTAATGTATTCCAGGCTTACATTTATTTCTTGGTTATACTCAGAGCTGTGCCAAACTAACTCATTTGAGGTAATAGTTTAGTCACATTAGAAAATAACTGTCTATTCAGCATCAAAAATTATCAAGCAACAAATCAGAAACCTATAAAATAGTCTTATGTATCAGGGAATTTGGTTTCTCTGTATCTATGCAATTGATGTTGTCTTTTTTTGCTTTCTCTGGAATTACCCTAAAAACCCTGCATTGAAAGTAAAATTAATCTCACATTGTGACAATATTTCTCCCAATGACGGATAGTGCTTATGTCATTAAGACTTCTTCCCTAAAGATCAATCTCTACATTCCTGAAAATAAACAGTGTCATTACTTTCTTTCTAATAATTTTAAACACCTTTATATAGAGAAGGGAAGAGGGAAAAAGGGAGGGAGAGAGAAAATGTTTCAGATTCACAACATCACCACCCCCCCACCCCCGCCCCAACAAATAAAAGCATGAGACTAGAAGTATATGACTTAAAAACTTCACAACTATTGACATAGATTGTATGATTCTGAGGACTCAAGCATCTATTCTGCCATGGCTGCTTCATGTTTTTGTTCCTAGTGGTTGAAGATCCATGAACAATCTCTCCCCTCACTGTACCCTTAGCTCTTATTTCTCGGCACCTCAGTAAGGCTAGACTAAACCACAAAAATCAAAGAAAAGAAATTATTGTTTGGTGAAATCCCAGTGTGCCTATCTCAAACCTCTTGCCAAGGTGCTATACAAACTCACATGAGGGAAATACTTCCAGGTTCTTGGAAAGAAACCATACCACGAAAATGACCCTTCATTGGTGTGCTTTGTTGATCATTCACCAGTCTGATAAAAGCAGGAAGAGCCACTTACCTGAAAATAAAAAGAGAAAGAAATATCCATGATTATTCATGCTTTTAAAGGAAATTACACTTTCTACAAAATGAGGAAGAATAAAATAACTGTCGTGCACTGGCAGAGTGCGTGTGGGATGCTCAGGGCTGCAAAGGCAGGGAATCAGCCTGAGCATACAGTGGAAGAATTGTAGGATAAAGGCAGGGCTGAAATAGGGAAGAATCAGATTGGAAACCATTAGGTTTGTAAACCAGTAGCAAAATATGAAGACATTTTTCTGCCTGCAATGATGTCTCAAATAAAGGTAGCAGTCACAATCTCTGAGATTTCCTTCCTATTTTCTGTCTTTCACCCATTTCTTCTATGAACATTTTCTTCCAATGTACAGGTTGAATGTGTCCAATTCTGCAGATTGAATGATTTCATTTCTGCAATACATGTTAAGTTCAGTGGAATAATTTATGAATCCTTCCATGACGTTCTTCTCCTGTCCCCTCTCCATCAAGAAAGCCAAACAAAAAAGTCAGAGGAACCTGCAAACAAATTCCTTTCTGTGCAACTTGTGTACAGTCCTATTAGCAGCAACACAGCAGGCCATTGATTGGGGAGGGAAAAAAGGCTTTGTTTATGGCAATGGATTTTAATCCTCCTGGTGATAGTTTATTTCATTGGAATTTTTGCAGACTTGGCTTTTACACTGATGGAAACCCTCAGGATGGACTGATTTTAAAAGGGGTAGGGTGAAAGCAACTGGCAGTGCTTATTTCTTGAAAAATATTGTTATTAAATAATTTGAAACACATTGATAAAATGTGTCTGAGAGTTATGCTGCAGTAATTTATAATACAAATTAAATTTCTATTGACAAATGGCAATTTAATCCAGTGACTAACTTCAACAATGTGAATTCGTCTGCCGTTTATCTTTCTTTTCTTTTCTTTTTTTTTTTAAGACATAATATATAGCATACAAAGCAGGATATGTGCTGGGATAACCAGATGCTATGTTGTTGCTGGCCTCAAACTTATTTTCTGCCTAATCTTCCCAAAGGATACACAACTGGGAGTAACCCACCCAACTCCCTTATCATCTTTACGTATGGATCAACCCTGGGAAGTATCCACAGGAAATCCATTCTGCATAAATACTTGGTTTCAAGTTAAGTAGTCTCTTTTGCATACCTGATTCACCCTGTCTACTCTCATCCCAAGAAAATTCCCACAGGGAACAAAACCCAACACAAATCCTCAACTCTCTTGAAATTAATTTGCCTAGATGATTTAAAAATGAAACAAGATCATGATCTTGTCCTTGACATATCCTTAAGGAACAAACAAAGGACTGAAGGCTCGAGCCACCCATTGTGCTGTCTATCCTTTTGCAAACATGTCCTGAAACACATGTACCCATTGACTTAGAGATGCTGAGCCCTTGGCAGTAACACTGCAGAGCTCCCAGATGTAATGGGATACTGGGAAATCAGATCATCCTACATTTAAACTGATTTCTATCACTGATACTCTTTGTAGTACAGAAGTAGCATTAAGTGCAATAACGTGCTGCTGCATGGTCACTTAATTCTAGAAGTAAATTCAATATTTGCTGGCATCCCCTATCCAAAGATACGAAGTGTACACATGTATTGGAGCTGTTAGAATTACCTTTAGAATGCCTCCTGGGGAAAACCAGAACAGCTTAGTCATCTGTCTGGGAAGAAAGAGTTGTCATTCTCACCCTGTACAAAATTGTTTATAAATTGTTCTGTCGCTTGCTTTGTATTGCCATTATGGCCCATTTGCTGCCTTGGGCACTTGTGGGTTTTCCTACAAGAAGTAAAAGGGGCCTATTCCCATTGCTTACAATATTTTCAAAGAAGAAGCTTGGGTAAAACAATGGAATTAAACAAGATGTCTTTGTGATAGCACTTGCATGTTAAAATTAGCACTTGTTAGAAGAAGGTAAGGAACAATATCAATCTTCTGTGTCCAGTGGAAAAAGATTTCTTAGGAAAGCTGTCTCCTAAGTGCACCATCCAGAGCCCCATTAAGAACTCCAAAGTTCTTCCTTTGAGATACAATTTTATCAATTTATTTTGGAGCCTCCTTTTCTGGCTGAAGGAAGTACGAAGAGAAAGATATGAATACAAAAATACTGGACACATATGAATTTGTTTCTAAACCTCTAAATGGGTTCAGTCAAAGTTCAATGGGTTCAGGACAGGATAAACGTTGATAGAGAATATCTGACAGGTGTTATGTTAAAAAGCAGACCTGAGTGACAGAATATCTGGGACCTGTGTTCAGTGTTTACATTAGCTCATTTTCTGACCCTAGCTAAGTTTCTGCCCTGTCCTGTTAAACGACACTCATCAGGACAGTTCCACCATTTGTTAAGTCTGTTAAGAGGTTTCAAGAGATGAAAGGTACAGTTCTCTATCACACAGGATGACCAGCTGGGAAAACTTCGCTGCTGTAAATGGACACAGAAGGGCCGTGACAAAATCCACCTTCTGACTCAAAGTAAGGATGCAAACTTTGGTTGTATTTGTCGCGAGAAGGATCTCTCTGAATTTCTCCTAAGGAAGCTGTTCCACTTCAGTTAAACAAATATTACTTGCCCAGAGCAAGATTGAGTGTAACCCTATCGTAATTAAGGCTTCCAGTTCTGGTTTCAGGAAATGAGCAGGATTTTACATCTTCAGATATTCTCCCGACTCCTGTAATGAAAGTTTCCCTAATTCAATTCAAGCTTGCAAACATCTGCAGGGTAGGTGACACAAATAACATTGCGTTTTGCAGCAGAAACACGTCTTGTCAAAAATACTTCCTCCTGCTCTTGTTCCAACACCATCTGTGGGAGAAGCCTGGCTGAGTTCATGGCACCTCTACAGAAATACCAGTGGCTGAGTGTGATGGTGGCTGAGAGAGGCAGTGACACAGACTGAACCTCAACACCACTTCTGCTGGGGCCAGGCTCTCCCTGAGGTTTTCTCTCCACAAGCTGACCTATCCTTTCCCTTGCTTAGCTGGAGAATCTTGATGAGAAGAGAGCCCACAGTGGGATGGCTGCAAATGTAATGCAATCAGGAGATAATGACTTCAGAAGGAGAGGGGAGGGAGGGGATAATCAGCAGAGGCAGATGAACTCCCAAGATATAAAAAAAAGACTCTGTTTTCATGCAGATGTCCCTAGTAATGAAGAATGAGAGAAGAGGAATACTGAAAAAGAGGTGAAATGGAAGCTGATTTGTTTCTAAATAGCACTATTTCAGGGTCTTCTATGGGGTGTAAGTTGCTACTTAAACTAAGAGTGTCTGGAAATACCCCAGACAAATGTTGACCTCTTAACCATCTCTCTCTCTCTCTCTCTCTCTCTCTTATACTCATATCCATACCACAATTTAGAGTTAGCTTGGTGGGAACTGGGGACAGGAATATAAAATATGCAGGGAACATCCCTGTCTCCCTTCAGGCTCAGGTTGAGCTAGGTGTCTATGAAAATATTATGCAAATGTGACAGTATTTTCTTTGGGCAAGCCATTTAACTGGAGCTTTCAACACTTCAGAAGCCTGGAGACAAAGGGTGAGGGGAATGATAAATGCAATTTATTTACAATGAGCATAAAAGAGAAGGTGTAGGCAGCTGCTCCTACAGGTGATCTCTCCCCTGCTCACCCTACACACTCAATCACAGACTTCAGCCTTTCCCTCATGATGCCTATATGTTTCCTGGGATGAGAGGTTTCCAGGGATCATTCTGCTCAGAGAACAGTCTCTCTCCATTCAGATTCTGCATTCTGTATTCAGGTATGTGACTTCCACAGGCAAGGAGCTTTAACTTCAAAAACCTAAACAGTAAATGACCTGACATTGGCAAACCTCATACAAATTCTGACCCGAGGTTCAGATCTGGAAGAACCTGTGAAGATTTTCAACCTCTCTGATGAGAAACTAAGTATGGATGCAGTAATACATCACTCTTCAACAAATCCTCCCTCGCCTAATTGTGTCAATATTTAATGGCAACAGCTCTAAACAGTACACCTGCACTGCTGGATGTGCAGCTACCGAATCTAATAACAGACTGTTGGGTACCACAGGGGGCTGCTGTGCAAAAAAAAAAAAACAAAGCCAGAAAGTCTTCCAGTGCACGTTGCTAGAGCCCATGTTGTGGCTGATAAAATCAGAAGCCATGACTTGTCAGGTGGTTCTATACCTCTCCTTTTGTCCTTCCATATATGTGAGTGTAGGTGTTTAGCATCAGCATCCTGAACAATTCCACTGTGCTTCTGTATGCTCTGTCTCTTTTCATTTCCTCAGCAGATGAAGTACCTAAGCTATTCTCCTTTCCCTGCGCTAAATGCCTGCTCTATTAGAGAGTTCTGGCACACTTGCATCAGCAAATTAATCTGGGATGGCTGAGGGCATTATGGCCTGCAGCTCTCCATCAAACCTCTCTCCCAGAGATTGCAGATTCCACATAAGGGACAACCAAACAGCTCCTGGGTCAGCTGCTGCACTTTACAGCTCACTCGATTAGCATGAATCAAATTGATGTCAGCTTACTTTACCAGGCTGGCTGTAAAACTGTTCTAGGGAAGGGGCTGCTTCATGAGCCATTCAGCTGTCCCTGCTGTGGGGTGGCAACATCTGGCAGAAGCTCACTGCTGAAACCACTTGCCCCCCACAAACTTCATTAGTTGCTGAGTGAATGAGAAAAAAAAAATCACACAGCCTGTTCCATCCCGGAAATAGCTGCTTTATGGGAAGAATAGCAGGTGAGGTGACCTCTGTGCAAACAGGCTTCCAAAAGATGATCAAACATAGGAAAGATGTAATGAAGTAAGTTATTCTTTATTATCATTAACTCTGAGATCAAATACTCCCTTAAAAAAATTAATCCTTTTTAATTTGTTCTAAGTAAAACCATTGCTTATAAGTACAACAATGGCATTACTAACTATGCAACAATTATATACCAAGGCACTATTAAAAATGGCTTCAAGTCTAAAGTAGGTCTAATACAGAGTTAATAAATCACTTGGTCTCAAAAACAAATTACTTTAAATTATAGTTTACTGAAAAAAACTCACATTGCTTTTTATTAATGCCACATGAAGTAATTGTGTAATTAGAAATTAACTCAAAAGGTGACACAATTTACTCAACAGTGATGTGCAGGATTCATACGGCACATAGCATCCCCAGAAGATCCCAAAATACTGTGCTAAAAATATGTACCAGGATCCAATGTTGCTACATTCAGCCCAGGATTTTAGCCAGCTCTGGGCTGGAAGCAGTTAAGCACTTATTACAGTACATCAGCACTCTTCATGAATTTAAGAAGGAGCCTGAAGAACACAGCGCTTGACTCAAGGAGGGAGGCAAAATAATGTCATTCTTCAGAAATATGGTTGGGACACAGGGGTTCATATTGTTTCATTCACAACAAATGATGATGGCACTTTTCCAAAGCTGAAGAGTATCATTACTTGGTGCCTGGGCTGTACCAGTAATGTGACCTCTCCTCACAACACAGCCCATCTCAGGGCAGGGTTTCTGCTTGTGTTTCCTTATGGCTTGAGGTTTCTTGAAAAAGACACGTTTGGCTGACTACACTCAATCTCATCTAGTTTACAGGGACTGATTAAATTAGAATCAGCAATAATGAAATTAAAAGTAAGACATTTATGACTCCCATGGAAGGTGCACTTCCATCCTTTAACTGTACAGGAAAAGTACTATCATGAAAAAAAAAAAAATCTGTGGGTTTTGGAGCCTCTTTATTCCCTTTTATCTTGTAGTGCTTAAAGTGCACAAATTGTATTTTATTAAGTCTGTGTGATAAGTAAATTAAAAACCTCTACTTTGGCTTCATCTTACAGAGGAGAAAGACACACAAAAATCAGTAATTTTGGCACAGAACAGGCAAAACCACCTCATCCTCATATGCATTTTAACAAGCAGCTCATCTATCACATTTGAAAATAAGGAAATTTAGAGTGGATTAAAAGTCTTCCTTGGGGCAGAACTCATTTTTAAAGGGAAACAGCCAGATCACTACCTTGGACAAGTAACATCCCACAGTGAAGAAGCTGGTGTTGAGATTTGGCTGGAAGTGTCTGCATCGCTGAAGGGCAGAGCCAAGAGGTGATCACTACTGGATGCTACTAAAAAGAACTCACCCTACAAACTCAATGCTGCAAATGATGCTTCTGCCCATGTTTGAAGGACTACAGGTCATGCCTAAATCATATTTGTAAGAAAGTGGGAAGAAGGCTTCAACGTCTTGACAAAAATAAATAAATAAATTTGCAAGTACTTAGCCTTGAGAAGAGCAACAGACTAAACAGACTTACAGATGCAACCAATTCCATGATACTTTAGGATTTAAAAAAAAAATCCATCCCTTTATAAAGTCACAAAATTAAAGAAACAAATATATGTCCTCAAATGCTTCTGGCTTACAAACCAGAACCAGATTCTGTAACCAAGAATTGGTCCAGCTTGAAATTTATTTGTCTGTGATTTCCTTCAGAAGTTGCAAATGCAGTGTTTAAATGCAAAAGCCTCTCAGTGAGGTGTATGTTGTAAAAGCTTGAGCAGTTTGGATGCAGCTCCAGAGTCACCTGCCATGTTTGTTTCCTCACTTGCCTGAATAAATCTTTAACTCCTCAATGCAAATCTTGAGTGCAGGTATCACCAAATGTGAATTCAAAAATTTGTTGCCAGTGAGCTTTACCTGGAAGCTACTCTTTCAACAAACCTTCCTCATCATAAATGTGCACACTGGAATAATCATGGGAAATGGATGCCAAGAGAGTGTCAATGCAATCAAGACAAATTGGTGAAAGAACTGAGAAAGCTACTTGACAGCACTCATCCAGCCTGGATAAAGACTACTTAAACATTCCCCCTGCTTCCCTGCACCACAGGAGGTCCCTTGGCACCAGAGTGCTTGTGCTCTGCCTCACACAGCGCCGTGCCCCCCACGCCTCCACTGCCGACCGTGCAGGGCTTGGCTACCTGAACTAAAACATCTGCGGGCTGGCTGCAGCTGGAGGCTTTTATCACAGCTGCACCCCAGCCATGACAGACGGATGTGGGACACGTTTATCCAAAATTTTACATCTTTCCTCTGTCATCTCGATTGGGGAGTTCAGCTCCCCGATTCCTCTCTGCAGTGACATCAACCACGGGCCGTCAGGGCAGATCGAACACAGGAAGCCTTTAGGAAGAGTGAAAATTGTAATAAGGGCATTATCATGAATCAGCTTGGGATTGATTAAACATTGTGTCATTTTGGGATAGCTCAGCCTCTGGGCCACAGACTGTCAAAATGAGAAATACAGACTAAAAAACCTAAAAACAGTTTTAAGCTGAAGCTGAACATAGTTACAAAAGAAACAAAATTATACAAGTGCCAAAACCAGCAAGGGCTTCAAAGCAGACACCTAGGGCACTTTAAGTCTTATAAAAGATGTCCTCAGGCACTTGACAGATCTTTTACTGTACTTCTGAGCAAGCTAGGTTACAATGTAAGTCCTTCTATTGAAATTCTGTCTTCTGTCCATTTTCACCACCCTAGACACTTTCCCTATCTCAAACACTGTGATGTCCCTGCTGACATTTTAGGATCTTAGCAGAAACCAGCATTTCCTTGCCTATTTCTGACAGTAGCAGCTGCTACTTAGCAGCATCATTTTAAAATTATTTAGAAGAAGCTGACTGTTGCATCTGGCATGGTGTAAAAGACAAATGGCTAAATAACTATCAAAATACTCAGGATGACTTAGCCAAAGCTGCTGTGCAGAAAACCTACAAGGCCAACCCATCAACATAAGAAAGTAACCAAATAAGTCCACTATGGTTTGGCAAAGGATTGCTATGGTCATCACACCTACAGCAACAAGACCTCCTGGTCATTCCTTATGAGATGAGTAGCAGAGACAGAAGCCACACTCAGAATCTGCTTCCTAGCTAGTTTCAGTGCAATGTAGAAGTTTCAAGAAATACAATTTTTTTACAATACAATACAATGAGGCAAGTTGCAAGCTCTACTGATAGGGCCAAAGAATTTGAAGTAGCATGGGTGGAACATTTCAAACCAACTCTTATCTGGTCAAAATGTGACTCTTAGTGGAAGGCAAAACACTTCAAGTCTCAGAAAGACTGTGTGACGGGTGTCCAAGGGACCCAAATCAAGTATTTAACATTTTCATTCCAAAAGCAGAGCAGACATTTTAACACAATTGTGCTTCATTAGAATGCTTGAAGAGTTTTGGGTGTAATCCAACATGGATCAAAAGCAAAATTCAGAAACTCGGAAGTTGTTGTGATACAGAATTATCATTATCCAGCCTGCCTGGGTTTTGCAAATGCTTGGGAAGGGGAGGTGGGGGAGGGTAGTTGTTGCTTTTTTAAGATCAGCATTAGAAATGGAGTGATGCCAGAGAAAGGAGATTCAAAGTTTAAATGTGACAAAGTTCAGAGGTGTGTGGGCTCAAGTTTTTAGTCTGGGCTGTTAAAGCGATAACACACAGGCTTGAAGCCTCTTCTAAAATTATCCCTAAAAATCAGAACGTCTCCTTCAGAGACAGGGTCCCAGTGTGATCTTTGCTGACAACAGCTCTGAATCCAGCTACTTAGGGACCATCTCTATGGATTCCCAGATATGCCGATAAGCTGGCAGTTGACAATGTGTGTGTCAGGGATAACATTTTGTCATATGTGTCAACTACGACATTTAATTTCTGCATGAAATTTCTGCATTTATTTTCTGGATGAAAACTGTCCAGTCCCCTAAAGAAATAAAATGCTTGTTAAAAGCAGAGGCTATTTGATCTTCCCTTTGTGGAATTTCAAGCCTCTGACTTGCAAATCTTGTTCAACTATCATCTTTGAACCACAGCATTAGCCTTCTGTTTGCACAGAGGCTTATGCTATGTTGACAGGTTCCAATGGCCTAAACAGGCTGCCTTCCCACTTAGGGCATTGTCTTAATGGTAAAAGGAATGAAAATTAGATCTTGGAATTTCTAAATGCCTTCACATTTAGAAAGAGGCTCTCAAGTCCTGAATAAGATGTACAACACTGCCAGGTGGAGAGGTACATGCATTGATCTGACTTCCTGTCCCCAGCTCCCAACACTTGCCTAAGTATCACCCATTTTGCAATTGGTTTCACATTTAAGTACAGAAACATGGCCACTAGTACTCAGCTGTACTGGATTTGTATGGCCAGGTTTTGGTAGGAGAGAACTATGATGAGAATATATGAGAAATATGATGGCAGCAGAGGCACTATGATAACATAATGAAGAAGAGGAGGGGGAAAGCTGCACAATAGCAATTACAGTTGGAGAAAGGAGAGAGCACATGTAAGGCAAACAGCCCTGCTGACACCAAGTCCAGTTAAAAAGGAGAGGAAGGGGATGGAGGAGGTGCTCCCAGCACCAAAGCAGAGATTCCCCTGCAGTCTGTGGTGCAGGCCATGGTATGGCAGCTGTACCTCTGTGGAACATGGTGGAGCATATCCACAGTGGATCAGAGATCCACCTGCAGCCCATGGAGAATCCTATGTACTTCATGTGATCCATCATTTACTTTCACATCTTCAATCAGAGACTTTCTTCTCAGCAGCCCTGGCACACACATGCTTCCTATTTTTACTTCTTTAGTAAAAGTGACCAATAAGCCTGAGTAAACAAATTCTTTCATAAATACTTTCTCAATCAACTTTCCTTTGGTTGTTTTTTTTTGTTTGTTTGTGGGTGTTTTTGTTTGTTTGTTTGGGCTGCTTTGTTTTGGTTTTTGTTTTTCTCAATCAACATTCATGGAGTAGGATAAGGAGAAGGGCTGCACTGAGACAGAGGAAGACAGATGGAAAGAAATTTCACATCCATCTAACAATGTTGTTTGCCTCTTTGCTTGACATGTGTAACAGCGTCTGTACAACACAGTTCTACAATAGAAATATGAAGGCTTAAGAGAAATGCAAGCAATAAGCAAAGCATTCCAAGAGAGATGGGGTTTGGTAGATTCGTATGCTTTAAGGTCAGAATAGAGGCTTAAACAATCCCTCCTGGCCTTCTATATGTCACTGGGATTTCATCTTCACCCAGCTATCCTTGTACTCAGCTCAGTGAATTTTCCCTATCTAATTTATATTTTCTGGTTTTTTTTAGCAAGGATCTAGTCTTGAGTTGAAGGTGATGAAGAGTTAGCATGTCCTAAGGGAGTTTGTTTCAGTGTTTGATCACCTTCACTTTTGAAAGGCTGAGCCTAATTGGAATTTGTCTGACATCAATTTCCATGTCTAGGTCCTCGCTATGCCTTTCTCTACTAGATTAAAACATTCTGTAGCACCCACATTGTTTTCTTCTAAATGAAGAAATTTATACTGTGTATTGATCAAATCCCCCTCCCACTCCCTTTTCAGATAAATTTGAATGATCTTGAAGGCTCATGGCAAGTCATTTTCTCCATCAAAATCATGTTGCAGGCATTGCCTGTATCCAATGCTGCACCATGCTGTGAAAATGTAGATACCAGAAAAAGACAATATTTCTGAACTGGACAGAACAATGCCATATGAGAGAGAAAAACAGTTCATATTACATTTTCTTAGTGCTGTGGTCATTTTACTATTTTTTTTACTATTTACTATTTACATTTTACTATTGCACCACTTGGGAAATCTGATCTCCACTTGCACAATACCTTATACTTTCTTTCCAGATACAGTCCTGTCATCTGAAAGCAAAGTCTGCTGTTCTAAATATCCAAATTCACTTTTAGTGTGCTACATATCTTTGTATGAAGGCATGCAGCCTTTCTGAGCAATCCATGCATTAGTTTTTTACTGCCATTATTTTTCCTATCTTTCTACTAATCTTTGTGTATCCACCCTTTTTATCAGCAGATTTACTCCCAGATCACTGATGAAAACACTGAATAAAATGGGGCTTCATAATGATTTCTCAGAGTCCAGTCTGGAACACTCTGGTTTGCTGACAATTCCCCATTGACACATGCTTTTTGAGGCCTATCATTTAGTTTTCTCTCAACTCATTTAATCTCTATTTTAATTGTTATTTCTTAGTGTTAACTTTTTATCAGAACACCATGAGGTAGTGTTAGGATGTTAGGAAAGTCCAAATATGATGTCTTTATGAACTAGACCTGTAATTACACAGGGGGGAAAAAAGGAGATTTGTTTGTAAAGCCTATTTTCCTTAAATCTGTGTTGACTAGTGCTAATGATATTCTTAACATCTTATTATTTAGTCACTGGATTCCCTACCAAATTTTCAATCTATATGAAATTCTTTTATTCTGGAATGGTTTCAAAATAACTGCACTACTGTCACTCAAGTCATCCTGGCTGTTTTGTCCCGAATCCAGCACAACATTAACATTCTTATAAAACTTCTCTTATTCTTCTGCCAAGTTTTAAAGTTAAGATCTGTGAGATGGAGGCCATCTTAAACAGCTCTTTGACATGAACTGCCAGGCACTATGTATTTAAAATGTCTATCTTTAGTAGGCATTGCTCAATACCCATCAAAGTTATTAACAAGCTCAAAAAGACCTCACCATCCTCATAGTGGAGGACAAGTTACCCTGTTCCAGCCTAAACCACCTGCAACAGGTTCCTAAAAACTCTTCTATATCTGGGACTTCAGTTAACTCTACCGACTTCCCCTCCCACCCCAGAAACACTCCAGTAACTTCCCATCACACCTTGGAAATGCCCCATATGGAACATCTAGAAAAGAGTTGGAATTACATGAACATGATGCAAGTTTATTCACACTTCCTCCAAAGAAATGCAAATGAATGCTTTACTGAGCTGGAATCCAGTAGCAATAGTGCAATGTGGGCAGAAAGAAAGCCTCTCCTCTGAAACACTAAAATGCTTCTTGTCTTGCAGGAGACTGTACCTTCATGCGTGGCTACCTGGCTACCTGGCCAACCATCCCTCTGACCTATAGCCCATGAAATATCTCCCATTCAGACATCTTTTTGAGTCCTCACATTTGGGCTTTGTATACTTCTCATGGACTTTTGCTAGAAATCATGCCTCAGGCATGACTTACTGATCTATTTTCACTACAGCCAAAACAGCTGCCTAGGCATATATCAGCCTATCCTTTCATTAAAAACAACATCCTTTTCCTGGCCTTAACACTGCAAACTTGCCTGACTCAAATCAGTGCAAAAAGACAAAGGTCACATTCCCTTCTTGTCATTTGGAGTATGTTGTACCTTTCTCTAAATGTTTCTTTTGGTTTCCCCTCCTCTACTTCATGAAACACAGGCTGGGTGTCTTTGCTGTCAAGACTTTTATAGCTTACCCTCCTCTGAGCATCACCTCTGAACACCTAGTGAAAGGTCAGCTCCCATGTCTGATGGACAGTGCTGACAGACACCACCAGATCTGAAATATTTTCAACAGCACCTTTGAGCTTTCTCTGCTCTTCCTTAAAACTCTCTCTATACTAAAACTACAATGCTCACAAAGGAATAACAATGACAGCTAGTCCTCGGCTTCTCAGGCATCTCTGTCTCTCAGGATGAGCAACAGTATTGCCTCTCTTTTTCCTCTTCACCCACTCATCTCTTCATCTGAGCCTGCCTTTGTCTCTTGCTTTATATTTCATTAAAATACATAACCTGAGCTTTTTTTCCCCCTGAAATTATAAAAATTATTGTATAAGACTTTCAGCCAATGTTCAACACTGATATCTTTCCTAATGCCTCAACTGCTTTGCCCGCATTCAGAAAGGCACATTGGGGAGTAATGTTGTCAGGTAGGATTGGCTGGGCTGTCAGGGTGCGACTATATTCCTAACTTAAACAGTGCCTGGAGGTGGTCCTGGGAATGGAGGAATGATCAGCTGTACTGCTAAACAGTCTAGCACAGCCCCAGCACAAGTGTGTAAGCACCCCATGAGAACAGCTGCCCTCTCTACACAGGCGTATTTCTTAGTAAGGTGAGTTTATTTCTCCAGCCATATTCTGAGGAGGTTGCCCTCCTCTTAGGATTTGCCACTTGCCTGTTTCCACACATGACCCTGGAGTTTTGACTTATCAATAACTGTGAAAGGCTAAAAGCAGCTTTATGCAAAGTACCATTCCAGCCCTATTATTCATTCTCTTGTTCCTTAATGACTAGTCACATTTTAAATGTTACAATCAAGTGCTTTATGCTACCAGGTTTTAATCAAGTCAGACAAGCTGGAATTATTCTCATCAATGAGTATGTCCTGTGCCTCCTCCTCCCTGCTGACAGTCCTACAGGAGTGGTGCTCATCAAAGCAAGAGATCATCTCTGTGTGTTATTTGCTGCATTAGTTCAATTTGTTTGAAGCATCCTAAACCTGAACTCATCTTGTGGCTGCCACCTTAGCAGTACAATAACATCCCCGGCCACTCACAGGAACTGCTGGGTACTGAAAGAAGCAACTCTTTGTTATTCCTGACTTCAGAAGCAGATCTCTGTAGTAGATAAGGACAGGCGCTGCAGAAGATTTCGGGATGTGACGGAAAGCAGCAGGAACCCTTCCCCCCTCACCCGTGATCTGCAATCACACCCCACCGTCTGCAA
>VWYI01000794.1:0-27810 GCA_013399455.1 Anthoscopus minutus | reverse complement strand
CGCCGTCTCCCCATTTCTCTGGGAAAACTCCCGGTCGGGACCTGAACGGGGCTCTCCCGGCCGCCCTTCCCGGGCCCCAACAGCACCTGCCGGGGCTCCGGCAGCGGGAGCTGAAGCGGCGACGGCCACAGCGCCCCAGGCGAACAGGGGAGGGCCGAACACGGCTGAGCCGGGAGGGGCCGTGCCCAGATGGAAAGGGCGGCTGTGATTGGCCAGGGCGGGGAAAGGTGGGCCCGGATTGGCGGAAACTGTGAGGCTGCAGCCCATGGGAGCGGCAGGCGCTCGGCTGCGGGGAGCCAGGGCTGCACCGGATGGTCCAAATCCCCCCTGGGCCCCGCTCCCGATCCCGGCCCCTGCCCTTCTCCGACCCCTCTCGTGCCCGGATCCCGGCTAAAAGGCCCCCGCAGAGCCTCAGCCGGAGCGTCGCAGCGGCACTTGGGGCAGCGGGCGGGGAGGGGCGGAGCCAGCAGCCCCCCCCGCCAGCAGGCCTGGGACGCAGAGGCGGAGTCTGCGTTCAGCAGCGCGGCGGTGCGGCGGGGAGGGGCGCCGGCGGTGGGGAGCGCCTCTTCCCTCGCCTCTTCTCTAAAGAGAAGGCTTTAGTCTTTTCCACACACATTGCCCCACATCCTCCCTGTGAGTTCCCATGTCTTTTGGAGCTGTAACACCCCATTCTAGGGGAGGAAAAACCCCTTTTTTCAGCCTCAACCTGTCCCTTTCCCTTTCTAATTTATTTTTCCCCCTTTCCTATATTTTTCTTTTGTTTTTCTATTTTTTCCTTTAAGGAAAAAAGAGCTCCTGTCCCCCGACCTCCCCTCCAAGCCCCAGTGACTGCACAAAGCCAAAAACTCCTCTATGACCATTTAATGTTGGGTTGCCACCCCGCATACTATGGGAAGGGTCCTTGGTGCCCCCCTGGGTGTTTTCAGGGTCCTTTTGAGGCTTAGCCTTGTCCACCTGGAGCTTTTTGGGGTCTTTTTCAGGATTGGCCTTGTCCCCCAGGCTCTCTCTGGGGGTGTCATGGACCAGTGGATGTTGGGATTATGGGATGGGGAGGGGGGAGGTATGGGCTCATTCAGTCTCTGGGGTGGGTTTGGGGGAATTGGGGGTCTTGGAGTATATAAGGGGGTCCTGGACACTCTTTGGGGTCAAACTGAGAGGGGTTTGGGGGTCTTGGGGCAGGGAGGTGACAATTGGGTCCCTCAGGACAGAGACCCCCCCGGCAAGACCCACACCTGGATCCAGCCCACCCCACGGGAACTTGGGGTCATTTCCACCTGATCACTTCCTGTTGGAGAAGCTAAATTGAGAAACTCTGTAAGCATGAATGCTCAGCAAAAGATTCTGAAAGTATGAAACTCATAATCAAGGTAGAAATGAAAGTTAGCTTTGAGACTCAGGATACTGAGTCAGTTACTCTATAACCCAAGAACAATAGCCTAGCCAGAAAAGAGAATCCTCTGGATTCAAGAAAACTCTTTTCAACAAACCCCTAGAGAATCCAAAGGTCGAAATAGAAATACAAGTCAGTTTTGCCACTGATGTTGATTGGCAAAAGCCTGGCCAGACAAGGAAAAATCTCAGGAATGTGAATTCAGATAGGATAATATTAAACACAGACAGCGGGAGTCACCCGCTGAATTTGTGGACAGGCCCAGGGCGGCTACATGACCCTAGGTCCCTCATCAGATATGGGAAAGTGATGTTTAGTTTCCCTGGTGTTAGGGCAATCTAGCCCGGATATTGGGCAGAAACTTCAGGAGTTGAAGGAGCCTATAAATAGAGACTCAGAGGCATTAACGGGAGAAATGTGGAGGGTGTACAATGATAGGGATTAGAAAAGGATGAAAGAACTCACTGCAGTCATAGTGGCAGCCCTGGATCAGCAGCAAGGGGATGTGAGTGAGGCAGAAGAGGTTCAAACCAGCTGCAGACTGAGTCGGGGCCAATTAATGTGCATATTTTAAGAAAGGATGCTGGAAGCTCCGGTGCCTAGAGTTAGCGGACAAAGTTTTGTCCTCATAACCCCCATTTTTTTCTGGGGGCACTTGGGAACGACTGGCAAGATGAAATCAAAAGGGAAAAGGAGAACGATTCCCCCCCACAATTCCATGCACTGGCTCACCTGTTTGGCTGCTGATGCCAGGCACAAAGGTTTGTCCCTCATCACCTCTTTGAAGCAGCACTCTGCATCCAGGTGCTCCCCCTAGACCCTGGGGGACACTCTCACCGTCCTTCCACGAGACACCCCCAGGAGCCCACCATAAACCCCTTTCCTCCAGCAGCTCCATGCCAAGGTGAGCTGAGGGAAACCCTCCCTCTAAAACAGCCCTGGGCAGGACCTACCCCCTCCTCATTCTCACAGCTCGAACGCGGTGGTGTTGCCAGCCCGAGGGCAGGAGCAAAAAAGGCTTGCTGCTGCTCATTCCTGGACAGCTCACTGTCTGCACCTGACACACTGGGCCACTGGGCTTTCCTTTCTATGGATAATGAGCTCTATCCTCCTCCAGATGCCCAAAGCATTGGAATTCAGCCTTCAAAATACCATGTGTCTGACGTTCATAATTCCCAAGAAAATTCCCCAGCAATCATTAGACTTCACTTACCATTTTTCCTCTGGAATCATTACCGACTTGGCCTTCTGCAGAAGCGTTTCAAAGATTCATTGAGAGTTCAGGAGCTGAGTTGGCTTATTTATGACTTAGCTGACAAGCCCAGGCTAAATCCAAACACCCAGAATTGCAGGGAAATATGGATACAACTTATATTCCCCCTGCTTCCCTGCAACTCAGTCTTTCACCCCAGAGCAGAGTCTTCACTCCTAGAGCAGATTTACTCCATCCTTTGTTCCCAACGGCACCCCTACAGCAAGCAGCCCACCTCTTACAGACACAAACTAGACAGAATTCTACTGCAGGTGTTGGCTTGGAAAATAATATTCTGAGTACATCTGGATACACGATTAAAACACATATATGTGTTAGTGGTCTTGGATGGAAAGCTTTTCAGTGGAGAAAATTGCCATTTCGGTAGGACACTTTCATACATACCTTCAGAAAAAGCAGAATTAGTACCAATCCAAAGATGCCTGCTGAGGAACCCGGCCCTCCTTGCTACACCCAATGCAGCAGACATGGAAAAGGGAGGGGGAAAAGCCAAGCTTGGAGTGGAAAAAGATGCCTTCACACAGCAGTACTGGGAACCAGCCACATTTATCCTTTCCTTGTTTTTTGTGATACCATAAGTATGAAGTAAATGTACCTTGCACACAAGGCAGAGCTAGGATTTTCCAGGTCTTCATTTTGGCAGTCTGGATGACAAATGCCTCTTGCTGCACTAACACCCAGCCCTGTTTGAATCCATATTTAGCCTGAACCTTTCTTGCCTCTGACCTCCCCTTTCTAGGAACTGCTTCCCTATCTAAGGACAAGGCTCGATTCAAATTCTGTTCCACAAAGTTAAAAGAGAAGTTGACTGGACCGTTTGATTGCTTGTGACCATTTGTACTGCAAACCTTCTCTGTCATACCCCAACGAGAGACACAAGTGAATCCCCACATCACCAGAGAAGCAACCCACACTTCCTCATCCATTTTATCACAAAATATTATCCATGAAATATTATCCACGTATTTGTTACTATGTCCTAAAGAAACTATGTGAGACACTTGCAGCTGAGGTCACATGGAATAAGTTGAGATTCAGATGTGGGCTCCTGCATAGCCTTCCCTCCTGGCAAAGGGGGCCAGGTGATTATCTTAGGACTAGACAAGACTAGTCCCCAGTGCTTCAAAGGAAGGTGCAAGAAAGCTCAGGAGCAGTAACTGCTGACTGTTTTATCCATCCACCTGTGGCTTACAGTCTCTGTAGTTTTACCACTGATTTTTAGCAATGATTTGTGCTTTCAAAACAACCATTTTTCTGCAGCAGTGCCACAAAGACTTCTGCTGAGCTACAGATTTTGTAAGTAATTAAACTCTCTAGGTTACTTTTCAGCAATTATTTCCCCTTAAAGATATGTGGTTTCAATAGTAAAACAATAAAAGGTAAAAGCTATTATGGTAAGCGCCCTACATAAATGTAAAAGCCATCACTTTGTAAGAAAAAACACAAGACTATGAACTTTACTATCCCTCTCTTTGTGCATTTCAGTGTTCTGTTATAATCCCACAACTTGAGAAATTAGGGACAAAAAAGGGATAAAAAGGGAAATTATGCCAGAAATATTCTGCAGCAAGAAAATCTGCATTGGAAGTAAAGCAGAAAAAGTGCATCCAAGGGTCTCTGTGCTTGGCCCAAACAGGTTCCTCCTCTCCCAGCCCTGGTGGCCAGTGCTGCAGCAGGCAGAGGAGAGAGCTGCCTCAGGAAAATGGAATCTCAGTCCTGCTCCGCCGGGTACCAACCTCTTTCTCCGCTGGGCAACGTGCCTTCACGTGAAAGATAAGTCCCCACAGGATGGGCCCTGCAGGCTCTTCCCCTGGAGTGGGAGCAGCCCCGCCCTGCTTTTTTTCTGGTGGCAGTTTGGTTCCTCCCTAGGTAAAAGCCTGGTGCTCCCAGGGTGAGCACTCCCAGTGACACGGGCCCTGTGCCGGGCCCCCCAGCCCAGCGGTTAAAAAGCGACTGCAGACCCACAGACAGAACCGTGGACAGGTAAGAAAGAAATGCTCCAGCAGGCGAGGCTGGCTTGAACGGCCGCGTCCTAGGCATTGCTTTGCCGCCTCCAAGCACCCTGTGGTCCTGAGGCCCCTGTGGTCTGCAGCAACCCACCTGGTGCACATGAGACCACACAGGGGAGGCAGCCAGAGCAGGACACACCAGGGACACAGGTGCAGCCGCCGTGTAGAAATACTGCGAGGTCCGGAGATGCTGAGCAGTACAGTCACCCCGTGTCACACCCAGGCTGGAAGAGGGGCGGGAGCTGAGAGTCCAGGACTCGGTTATACTTTGTTCCAAGGCATATAATTCCCCATGATTCTTCCTTGTTATTTTGCACTCTGACAGTATCAAGACCTTTGTGTTTCTCTGTGTTTAATATACAATTTTCCAGTGAGTTGGTTGCTCACAGTTTCTCTGTTTCACCACAAAATCGGTTGTAAGTTGTTTTTGAATCAAATCCCAAGACCTCCCTTTCCTCGTGGATTCATAAAGAAAATGTTTAAACTGAGGTGCCTGTAAAATACCTGTGAAAAAATCAAAAAGTGATTTTGAGGGAGGGCAAGTTTTTAAAATGCAAGTAATTAGATTTCAATCCAATGAACTTCAATGTTCAGTGAAATGATACGATAACGAAATCACCATCTATATATGGACACACAATATAACCATTATACACATCTCAATTATATAATTGATTATATAATGTCCTATGCAATTTGTTAATAACCAAAGGCCAAAAACTGTATTCAGTTTTGTGACAGTGACATTAAGGTTTGGCTGAAATAAAAATTAAGTTTGCTACCTTGCATGTCTGCAACTCCACTGGTCAATCGCAGCCAAGCCCCCATCCTTAAGAGAGTTCCAGCTCCTCCAGAGAGGGTTCAGACCTCACCATCTCAGGCAGCAGTTTCTCGAGCAGTTCAATCTCTTAAAAAAGGAACGATACAAATTTATCTCTACATTACGAAGAGCAACTTGCTGCTGTCACACAATGGGTTTGTTTAAGGGAACCCTGGGTGAACAGCTACAGAGCAAGTGACATCAAAATCTACCAAGAGATTTTACAATACAGCAGCCAAAACTCACAGCACTGCAGGCAGGGAGGAGAGCCAGTGGGTAACTGCTGCACTCTTTGTCAAACATTACTAATCCTGAAGTGATTGTGATCTGCCTACCTTCCTCAACAGCATCATTGGCCACACCAAAAGGCTGTGGATTTCCTTTACTGCTCCTTGCAGGGAAGGCACATCTTCTCTGTGACTTTAAATGAAGTCTCTCCTTCTTTGACGCACCCCAAGGCATGGGTCACCTAGAGCTGTGCTCGTCTCAACCTATGAGATAAAGATCAGAACTTTAAAACTTGGAAGCATCCCTGTTCACACTGAAAAGCCAGAACACATCATCTCTGGACAAGGCACAGAATCACTCCAGCAGCAGACAGAAATAAGTAGGGACTGGATGATGCTTGGGACACTCATTGCAACATTTAGATCTTAGCTGGCCTCTGTCATGCAAGAGAAACTGGAGTGCTAAATCTTCATATGCAAAAATTCCGCTCCTTGACCAAATAAATCCTCAACTGGGAGGTGGAAGCTGAACTTTACACCCACACATGGTGCTGAATACAAGAAGAAATTCAAGCTTCCTTTACTGAAATGAGGGCAACCAAGATCTGGCCCTCATAACCTGTCAGGCACACCTCGACAGACTCTGTCAGCTCCATAGGCTCATGTCACACAGGGAGAATGTGCATGTCCACCTCGATATGAGCGGAAGAGTCACTCACACATACCTTCCAACACGCCCTGCAGCACACAGCACATGCAAATTAAGTATTTACTTATGGGAAACAGACTGTTAAGGACTTTACCTTCATCTGTGTCCAGTCCTCCTTGTACTCAGTCCTGTCTTCCCCATCGGTGGATCGAAGGTATTTATTTCTTCCTAAACTTGTCTCCCACCACACGGAGGCGTTTTGCGGACACCGTGCTCCGACAGGTCTGTCAGAATAGGAGCAGACAGAGTCAGAAAAAGGAGAGCTAAAAATGAGTGGGTGGAGACAGTTTCACACACACAGCATTTCCAGGATGCAGTTACTTTTGGTACATCTACGCAGTACTCTAAGCAATGATTTCTAACTTTTTACCCGAGCTTTAATAGCTTATTTCTGATTATCACCACCTTTATAACCTGCATACTCACCTGCCCCTACAATACACAGGTGCAGGGAGAACACTGCAGTCATTTACAAAACAGAATACATCATATACCAAATTTAACACCCCAGCAATATACCTCAAGTTTGGAAACAAAAGCTGGGCAAATGCGTAAGTGTGCAAAACACCTGTAAGAATAAAACCTGCTTTAAATACATTAGGCGTATAGTCACAGACACGCCTATAAAATTCAGTGGAGAAGTGACAAAACTGTGAATAATAAGCTCTAAGATTCTGTAATGCAGTTACCACTGCACATAGCCACAAGTGTGCAGTGCCTTTTTTTTTAACAGGCAAAAGAACAAGGGAAATCCCCATTCCTCCCTTTTTGTCTGCAAAGAAACAGAGAAGGTAGAGATGCTTCTCCGAGGAGCAGAGTAAAAAGAGAAGAGGCCCTGAGCGCAAGCCGCAGTGAGTAAATTTCTGTTTGGACATCAGGCAAAACCACTGGGGCAGTGTTTAAAGTGCCACTGCTAAGAAATGTGTTATGGAGCCATGTGGATTTCATGTCTGCTTCTGCAGGGCAAGTCATTCTCAAATATGGTACCTGGGCTGCATTTCTTTCTTTGAGAGGTCACTCTCAATGAACAATTCATGACTAGCAAACCACAGTTTGGTCCAGTTATGAAAACATGCCATATCCCAAGTGAAGAGCCAGATGCTTATGAGACCTAGGTCTGTGTAATTTGTTTTGTAATATCATGAAAGTTGGTTTCTCTTAGGAATTTTAACTATATCAAGCACTCCACATCATGATGCATTTTCCCGTATCTGAACCTTAACATTTTCTTAAACCTTTTATGACAGGAATTATTTTGCCATAGACTTTTGCCTTGAAACCCATGGGAATTTCACCTTTCAAGCCAGTGGTGAGGGATTTGGGACAATGACAAATAATAATCACAGTGTGGAGCCTGGAAAGTGCTAGAGATTATGTACAAGCATCAGCCTCCACTATTCATAAGAGAGAGTTTCATTCAAGACCATAAATCATTAGGCTATCAGTCAAAGCTGATCTTTGACTATGGTTGAAAAGCTTAACTACTTTTAAAGTTCTCGTTCTTTAGCTACATCTCACATTTCATCCTAGAGTCTTCGTGCACTTTAAAACATGCAATCTCTTATCTAGGTTTAACTAATACTTATTAGGTTTACATTAAGGTAATGTACACGGGTAAAAACACAGGATGCTTAGCTCAACAATCACACCACCAAGCCCGCTTCATAAATCTATTATCTACACTCAAAACTCTTGAGGATTCTAAAGTCTACTGGGCCACAAACAGAAGAAAAATTGAGATAAACAGCCACATATACCAAAAAATCAGCAAATATGCTAGCCCTGGTTAACAGTGGAGTTTGCTTTAAAAAGAGTCAGCCCTAGTTAATAGTTTGGTTTACAATGGGTCAAAGACACTCGTCATGATGCAGCCTTTCAGCCACTGCACTCTGCTTTACTCGAACCCAACAGTGGTGAGCATGTACTCGAGGGCAGGCAGCCCTTCTAAGGACATCTGCCGCAGCTCAGATCACCTTCAGTCTGCCAGCTACCAGTTTAGAGTCTACGAAGTTATTTTTCTTAGGGCACCCTGAGGTCTTGCTCAGATGCACAAAATCTGGACACATATAAGTGAAATTCCTCAAAGAAAGAAAGGCCCGTGACCACATACCTCTTCACTACAAAGACTCTGCCTACAGCTCTCTCTTCTCGGTGTCTCTATGTCTCTTCCCCGTGTTGTCTCATCTCTCCTGTCAGGGGCCATAAGCTACTTGGTAAGGGCAGTTCGCAGTCACAGCATTAGTATCTGTAATACTTGCATTTCACCAGCTTTACAGAAAGTCTCCCGTGGCATTTCTAGAAAACAAAACGACACAATGTAACAGGCCACATAGCGTACCTCATCAGATACTGGGCTCAGAGCATGCCCAAACTAATTTTTAGCTCCTTATTTCTCAAGGGAAAGAAAACCGAACAGTCATTTTTCTCTGATGCAGTTAAAGCACAAAACAGCCACCGAGTCGAGGACTAGCCATACCTCCCCACGTCAACAGCCGCTTACGGAAAGGGTCTGCACAGCAAAAGCCTGGGTGGACACGGCCACTGGCCTCCACAGCACTTCCCAGGTTACTCCGCAGCCTACCTATTTCGGAGGCGTGTATGAAGAGTGACGCAGTCGCTACTAAGGAAAACGAACAGTAAACAACAGGGAGGAAGAGCTGATGGTCGGCCTGTGCTCCAGCACCCTTTGGGAGGTCCACGGAGAGCGGCGGCCCGCCGCTCGGCCCACTGCGGAGCCGAGTTCCGCTTCCTGGAGCCGCGGACCCGCACCGCCCTGGCCAGGGCTTCCCGAGAGGAGGGGAAGAGGCGGGGGAAAGGGAGAGGAGAGCGCGCTGCAGCATCTCGGCGGCTGCGCGGCGCGGCCCCGGAACGTCTGAGCAGGAAACTCCTTCTTTGGTCCACGGAAGTGCCATAAGAGGCGTGCAGGAAATGCCAAATATGGTCGGCGCGGTTCCGGACGTCGAGGAGGGGTTGCTTCTGTTCAGCTGGGACCGCCCCCGGCGCGCTCCCGGCGCTGGCGCGGCGCCGCGAGCGGTGGGGGCTGGCGGGGGCGTCCTCTTCGAGCCCAGCCGGGCGGCCGTTCCCGTCGCTAGTGGTCACATCTGAACTGGGTTTTAAATCACAAACAGCCGATGTTTAGTTCCGAGCAAATGGGTCCTCTGCGCGTGAGCTACAAGCGAGAGGTCTTCGTTTCCTTCCCCGCTGCTGCACTTCTTACAGGGGGAGGGTTTTCCCGGCCAATGACACCACTTGCTATTTCCTTGGGGACAACCCCCTTGAAACCAACTCATCCTACTGACTGGACCAGCAGCAAACTTCTTAAGAACCAGAAATCCTGACTTCAGGCCAACAGCGAACGAAAGATCTTGCAGAAAATGTATGGGCGATGCTTTCTGATAAAGCATTCTTTTCCTCTGAAATCTGATTTCATTTTATGGGAATCATAAATGGAAGGCCATGCAAATAGTGGATGCAGAAGACCCCATGCATTTATTTCTTTTATGTTGCGCTAGCGAGGGTGCACAGGCCTTCATTCCTGTATAGCGCTACTGCCTGACTTGGACCACTTTTCACACAATGCACCAAAGAGAACCTGTCGTCTTTTTGCCTCTTTAGGCATGGAGATCATCATCACTGCTCATTTCAAAGTACTCTGGAGAACCTGGGGCACCCTCAGGCTCCTCAGGCATTGCTTGAGAGCCTCCTTTGTCAGTTTTTAGCACACTCAAAATTCCAGGCTAGACCAGGAATTAACAGAGATGAGCTTGAAAAGACACCAACATCTACACCTTTTTGAGGAGGAGAAGTGGAGAGGAGGGTGTGTTCATCTTTCCTGTGGTATTCAGTGACAGGACACGACACACAGGAGCAGCTCAAAGCTGCATTAGGAGATGTTCAGACTTCACGTTAGGAAACATTTCTTTACTGAGGGGGTAGTCAAAGGGAACAGGGTTCTGTTCAGTGCCTCAAGTCTATCGGTATTGAAGAGACATTTGTACATTGTAATATATGTATCCTTAATAGTAGTTGGACTAGGTGTTCATTGTAGGCCGTGTCCTTTTTAACCGCGCTATTCTGTTCTATACATCTGTACAGAGCAGTGCTCATGGATCAGAATAACCTGACTCCAGCTGTTATTTTGTTCTTGACTTTGGGAAACAGATGTAGGCAAAAATGTTATCATTACCTGTATGTAATGTTATTTGCCTCCTTCTTTGGAGCACCACATTTCGAGACCCTTCATTGTCTTGTCTCCCATATGGGGAATTCTGTGACTTCTGACGTGGCTTATATGCTCAGGTAGTTGAAGCCACATATTCAGCTTGCCAGCCAACCTGCCTTGAACAGAGGCCAGGGCCCCTTGGGTTGAAAAGAGTTAGCACCTTTTTCTGAAAAAGCCCAGCTGCAAAGTCCCTGTTAGCAGCTTATAGAAATACATCCAGCACTGTAGGCACAAACCAGCACAGGCCTTTTCCCGCAGCTTGTCCCAGTCCTCTTTGAGACCAGTCCTGGCCTGAGAGACGACAGATTGGGATTTACCATCTGGTAAGCTCTTAGGTATCTTTCAGAACTGATGCCATTTGCCAGAGGTGTTCTTCATACCTGAAGAGAAGGGAATTCCCCTAGAACTGGGACTTCAGCAGATTGCCCTTCCTAGTCAGTATAGTCAATTTTGGTAAGCAGTAGGGCACACTGTATCTGGCAGAGATTGCTAGGCAGTTTACACTGTGCTAGGTGCATTCATCAAGACCCATTTCTGCTAGCTGCTCACAACCTTAAACATCCATATCTTGTTAAGAGCCTACCCAAAAAGAGAAACATCAGAACCCTCTTCTGTACCTGTACCAACAGCTCTCACGGGTCAAATTTCCTCTGAATTCAGTGGTCACATAACCCCTGACATGCGTTTCAAACCACCGGGGAAGGAAGCGTTTTCTCCTATAAATACTGAAACACCTGTAATACAGCATGTCAGGCCCACACACTCACATGCCCTATGCTGTGTCAAGGAGGAACTTATGGCAACCCTCAGCCGACCAGAGCTATCTTCTGTCAACCAGCCATTATGACTGAGCTTACTGTATTTCCAGCCTAGCAACTGCTCTATTATTTTGACATCTATTAAGATTTCTGACTGCTTATGAACACTGCTGAGATTCTAATTTTCTAACTTTAATTTCAGCATTGGAATAATTGTTTTTCTGTCGAAGGTTAGCTCTGGAGAAGCCAGAAGATAGTAATTGTGGCTGCTTCAAAAGAGCTGGTGATGCATCTAATGCAAGGACACGAGTGTGCTATCCATGCTTTTTGCAAGCAACTGGACATAAGATTGATTTCCTTTCCTTTCTTTAAACAGGTATTCTTTTTACAGGAGACAAGCGGTACACATGACTTTGAAGCAACTGAGGGAGTCGGGATTGCTGTGGTGCACTCTTCCTAAGTAGTAATTTCAAAGAAAGTCTAAGTCGGCACAGTTTGATGTTTTATTTATTTTTTTCTGAAGGGTATTGTACACGAAATATCCCAATGGCAGGAAAGCGCATTCAATGTGTTTAGAAGCCAAACAATCACTTTCATTTTAACAAACACAATTACAAAGTAAAAATAAACCACAAAATAATGAACTGCATGTTCATAACATACAAAAATTGCTGCCTACTCAGTAGGTAACTACAACATTCCAACTCCTGAATATATATATATATATGTATATATATATAAATTTACATTTTTGTAACAAAAATAGACTTTGAGAGGTGGGGGGGAGAGGGTGTGGGGGTTTTTTTGTTTGGCTTTTTTTTGTTTGTTTGGTTTGGTTTTGGGGTGTTTTGTTTTGTTTTGCTTACATTCCACCCCCTGGCCCTTTCTCTTGCTCCTCTCCCCACCCATTCCCTGCTCATCCTTACATTCTTTGAGTAACATCCCTTCCACTTTAAGGCAAGATGCAAAGCATCCACTCACACAAACGCATGACGTCAGCAAGGCTTCACAAAAAGGCACCAAGACTTTTAAAACAAAACTTCTGCCACATGTGTCTCATCAGATGATATTTACATAGCATCACTCCAACATGCTCAAATACAGTAAGTGCTGTTCCCAAAGAAGTTTGAAACGCATTACAGCATTGTCACTGAAATAGAATAAACACTTACAAAACATGGCCCTTCAAACTCCAAATTATACAATATGAATATGCAACAATTTTTTTCCACATCAATAGTACCTAAAGGAAAGCAAAACCATGGCACATGTACAATTTACATCAGCGAGATACTTGATCAAAAGTCCTTTCTTCCTAATAAAAGACTATTGTTTACAGGGGAAATTGTATTGAACTTATATCCACAGTCCATGCAAATTAAGTCATTCAACAGAGGTGGAAAATTTAAGCAGCAGTTGATTCAGGCAGCTGATGTTTAAACTAAATAGCCTTGCAACGTATGATGTTGTGGGAGTAATTGGAGACTCCATGTCTGATATTACCAGTGGAAAAGGTGAATTCTCCTATTCCAGAAGGCAGTCTCAGCAGATCTCAATTGTCCTTGGAGAAAAGGCTGAGTTCATGTCTGAAAGTGCTGAGGTCACCTGTGAGCTGAAATTGTTGGCAACTCCTGGAGATGAGAAGGAGGTGGCCACTTGGGTCTGAAAAGTGGCAGTGCCAGAGGGGTAAGTGGTTGCTATAGAAGGGGACGGAAATGTGGTGTGTGCAGGGGAGGGATAGGAAGAAGGAGCCGGAGAAGAATATGCTGTGCGCACTGGGGAGGGATAAGTGGTGGCGATGGAGGAAGGGTAGGATGTAGTCACAGAGGCTGAATAGGCAGGAATTGGGGAAGCAGTTGAGACTGGAGCTGCCTTTTCCACTTTCTTGTCCTTCTGCCTAAGGTGGATTTTAGTGTGCCTCTTCCTCTCATCACTTCTGGCAAACTTTCTGCCACAAATGTCACAAGCAAATGGCTTCTCTCCTGTGTGTGTACGGATGTGCGTAGTCAAGTGGTCACTCCTGCTGAAGTTCCGCATGCAAATGCGGCACTGGAAAGGTTTCTGTCCCGTGTGGATGCGTATGTGCCGCGTTAGCTCATCAGATCGTGAAAACCTCCGGTCACACGACTCCACTGGGCAGGCATAGGGACGCTCATGAGGGGGCGTCTTGCTGGGACGGTTTGGGTATTTCCTCATCCTGCTGGGCTTGATCAGCTGGGACTGATAATTAGTGTTGAGGGTCTTCAACTCTTGGGAGCCAGTCTGAGTAGCAAATGCCTTAATAGTGGACAGCGGTGTGAGGGAAGGCTGCTGTGCTCTGGTCTCAAGGGCTGGGAAGGGCTTCTGATCAGCTGGAACGAGACTGAGCTCACCCTGTTGCTGAGGGAACAAGTAATCCGGGATCATTGGCACCTGAAAGTTGGTTTTAGCGGTCGGATAAGCTGGGGGTGGATACTGTATGGGGGCTCCAGAGGGGTTGGGGAAGGACTGGGTCTGGGATTCAGGGAAAATGTCAGAGCTGGAATTGGGAAATGTTGGTGCAGCCGAATAAATTGGGTTGTTCTCGCTGGCTTGGACAGAACAGCTCAGTGGGGAGCTCTGCGAGGAGGAGGACGGTGATGATGAAGTAGGTGTAGAGGTGGGAGGTGCATTAGCCATACCCACCAGCCCACTGACGAGGCTGAAGAGGGGCTCTGGCCATAGCGGGTTGCTGCTGTTGGGGGCCGGCTCTAAGGAGAAGCGCCCCGTGTAGGTTATCGGTGGCAGTCGCGTCGTTTGGTTGGGATAGCTGGTTTCTGGCAGGCTTTTCTCGTTGTTCAGGGAGATTTCGGGAAAGGTGTCTGCAAAGAGAGGAATAGCGATTAATTCCAGCAGCCACTGCAGCTGCTGCCGGTGGTTCGCGAGCCATCCCTCTCACAGCGCAGCCCCAGATTCTGGTAAATTACTAATTGAGCGTAACATGTTGCAGCGTCGCTGGCAGGTCTCCAGCCGCAGCTAGTCCGGAGCCGCTGACGCACACAGGAGAATCCCCCCGCGCGGCCGCCGGGACAGAGGCGACGCTGCAGCGCGGAATTCCCGCAGGCGTTGCTGCCCCCGCTGCAGACCGGGACTCCCCGCCCGCCTGGGCGAGGTCAGAGCTCTTACCTGCCGCGAGATGCTCGAAGTGCTGCTCTCCGGGCTCCCCGGGGGCGCCGAAGCCCGCACTCTCGGGTGCCCCGGGCGGGGCAAGGAACTGCGGGCCCCCGCCGCTGAGCAGCATCATCTCCTCCAGCTTGGGATAGTGAGTGTCCATGGCTGGGGGCGAATGCGGGAAGGCGCCAAAGGGGTCGGATATTTGCAGCGGGGGCAGGAGCTGCATCTCTGCCTTGGCCGCGGCCATGAGGGCGCCGGGCTCCGACTCTGACGGGTGATGGCGCTGCCGCCGCGGGCCCGGCGGACGGGCCGGCTGCGGCGAGGCGGCCGTCGCCTGCTNCCCCGGCTCTGTCCGCTGGAAGCGCTCGGCTCCCCGCCCGCCCCTGCACCGCCTCTATATATCGGGTCTCACCGGCCGCAGCCCGCCCCGGCCCTGACGTACATGGCCATATATGGAAAGCAGGAAGCCCTTATATGGATGCGGGCCGGAGGACCCCTCCTGGCGTCAGAGCCTGGCACCGGGGAAAGCCGGGCCGGGGGGCCCCGCCCGCCCAGGGCTGAGGGCCCCAAGCCCGGTGCAGGTCTGACCCCTGCCATGGGCAGCGCCGCCGCAGCGCCGCCGCAGCATCGTCGGTCCCGGGAGATCGGGTCACAGGCCCCTGCCGGCCCAGGCCAGCCCGCCGGAAGCCCCAGCCGTACTTTCCATATTAGGAAATAACCTTATAAGTCTCGATTCCGGCGGAGGCTTCCCACTCCTTATTTGGCGATTCCGGCCCCGGTTGGGGGGGCGCAGAGCCAGTTCGCAGCCGGGTGCGCGCCCGCCCCCAGGCCACAGGAGCGCGCGGAAGCCCCGGGCCGCGGAAGAGCAAGGCTGCTGCCCGAGCAGGTGGCACAGGGGCCTCAGGGAGCACCGGGCAGACGCCGGGGTCGCCGCCGTGTTTTCGTGGGCAGAGGTCCCCCTCGCCCCAGCCCCGTTTGCTCAGCTCGCACTACTCGCCTCCCCCTCCGTCTCCGCGGAGGAGTCAAGCGCCGGCGGCTCACGGTCAGTGGCGCCGCACCCGTGGCAGCCTCGATGTGGAGTTTTCAGGGCGCTGGCAGCGCGCCCGAGGCAGAAGCTGCCCGCTCCCGGAAAAGGGGAATCTCCGGGATTCCAGCGGCCTGCCGGGATCGCCCTCCTCCGCCTGCTCCCGACGAGAGTGGCGGAGTTCTGCCCGTAGCGCCAGACCGGGACAGACCCTGGCTCCGTGCGCTTCCTTCACGTAGCGGAGAACGGGGCACTGATAAACAGAGAGCCCCAGGTACTACTTGGCCGCAGCCACCACTGACTTCAGCGCGATGAAAAGTGACAAGCGCTCGGGACTCTGCTCTCGCAGCCTTAGGATTGTTCCCTGACACGGCTACAGCTCTTTCCTGTCCTCCCCGCAAGGCGCTGGCTGAGCCCTGCACCGGCCCCGCATGGAACCTTCGGCCGTCTGCTCGACGCACACGCACGCCGAGGAGCCGCGGAACGACTCTCCCCGGGTCGGGGGAACCTCACGCGCTATNGCACCGGCGACGCAGTGCGGCCGCAGTGCGCGTGCGCGGCGAGGGCTTCCCCGCAGTGTGCAGGGCGCTGGGGGCGGGGGCGCAGCTGCCGCCTGCGGCCCTGAGCTTCGGCGGGCCCGATGCCGGTGACCGGGCTTGAAGCTCCGGGGCGCACGGTCGCCCCGTCGTCAGGTGCAGTGCGGGACTTGCCGGGGTCCGGTTCGCCGCCGTCTGCGGCTCCATATTCTGCCTCGGACAGTGCTCCCTCTGCCTCGGAGACGGAACGTAACGACAGTCCACTTGGTTCCTCATATGGTTTGGCTCCGCTCGCTCGGGGCACCGCCCGCCTCCGGGCACGGCCCGCAGAGTCGGCTAGAGAGCTGGCTCTTCCACGAGGAAATCATTGCGGGGACACACAACGCTTTATGCCAGGCGGCCTTCTTTTGCTGTGGGAAGGCAGCTGCATAAACCGCTAGGCTCTACTGCCTTCGTGGTTTATATTCAAGTCGCGAGCAACGATAGGCCTCTGTCCGCCCGCTTTTATAGAATATTTAGACTTTCGCCGTGTATGCGGTTTTTAACCGAGTTGCTATATTTGGGACCGTGCCGTGTCAGTAACATTGTGCAGTGCCTCCCACATTGATGCATTTCCACCTTAAAATCACTGATGGGCTGTAGCAACACAATACCTCCAGGAAAAACGTGGATAGCTTCTGCTTATCTGCAGCTGCTGTTACTCAATATACATCTGTTCTTTGCTATTTACTCTTTATGGAGAGAAATCATACTAGTTTTCAGTGCACTAGGCCAAACCTCTGCTTTGAAAATGTGATTTGGAGCTTTTCATTTTTTAACAGATACCTGCTGCAGGTTTTGTGATGTCCCATACATAATGATTTCAACTAGTCTGATTTTCATCAGCACATCATAGTTTGGAGCTCTGTTAGAAAGGGATGAGTAGCAGAACTTGACTTTTTCTACAAAAACTGTTTTCCTAAACCTCCAATTACCTTATTCTGTTCTCTTGTTTTCCCAGGGTACTGGTTTTCATACTCCACACCATAAGACAAGCTTGATGTGGCTTTTCCTTTAAAAAAGTTCATTATTCCCTATTTTTGTAATTCTCTAGTTATTATGTTGTGTTATTCTATCAGCCTGAATAATTAGGAGAGGGGATTGCAGCGTTTCAAAGTAATGCTGCAGAGTTGTTTCTTCCCTCTCACTCTCCTCTCCAGAACCAAGTCATCTGATTATAAAAACGGTGACATTTTTATGTGTTGTACTGCAGGATACTCTATATGAAATGTATTTATAATTATTTTTTTCTTTCTGTGCAGTTGCATTCATTACAATAAAGGCCTATCACTTTTAGGTGGGACATATGGGAGAGGGAGTGGAGCACTCAAAAATGAGAAAATACCTAAATTTAAGAAGCCTTTTCAGTCCTATCTGGCATGAAAACCAGATTTTTATCAGCAATGTTTGAATGCATGGCTGTGATCTAATGACTGAGATTGATGGCCCTGTGTTTGCTGCGAAATTCTTCCCCCATTCTGGTCTGTGATTCCGTCTGTTCCATACACAGGCACAAACCGTGCCGCTCCCACTGGCTGCGACAGTGCTGTCTATCTGCGAGAGGGAACTCTTCCGTGGTACTCAAGAGCAGGGTGTGCTCTACAAAAATTAAATTGAACACGGAGTGTGTAAGGATTGGGTTGCTTGCTTGTTTTTTATCTTAATCTCAGACATTATAGATAAGAGGAAAGATGATGTCATCAATTTTTTTCAGCAATCTAAAACAGCCGAGGGCTTTCCTCTCAGGCTTTCATGCTCTGATTTAAGCAAACCCTTTAAAATAGTTCATTTGGGATGGATTAAGAGACTTCAAGAGCTTGTACAGTACTTGAAGTATTCAAATATTTCCCCTGATGCTGAAGAGCACCTCTGCTCTGGTGAACCTTCATCCTCCAATTTAGACAATTTGGTTGTGGTTGCCATGAGACAATGCTTACCTCCGTTTGCTGTTAGACCTGTGACCAATGGCATTAAGTCTCCAATGGTATCAGGATGAGTTAGCTAATTCACCATATAAAAGACCGTCCTCTTTGTCCCTGCAGAATTACTACATATTAAGTATTAGAAAGGTAAAGGCAAGAAAGTAGTGGAAGAAAGGCAAAGCGGGTAACAATTACGAGCATTCAACAAATTCTATCGATGAACAAAGATAACAGATGCCTCCATCAGTGCTGAGTTCTCACTGCTACTGTTACACAAGCACTCATTTTCCTCTTTTGGTAGTAATAATTTCACAAGTCCCCATTGTGCTTCAGAACAGAAATCACCGATGCCATTTACCATACGTGTGTGTATCACTAGAGGTGAAGGGTTATTTAAGATGCCAGGCAGACTCAGTATACTGAAGCTGATGAAGTCTTCTGACATTGGATTAACATTTCATACAAAGGAAATGCAAGTAATAAGCAGAATATGCTTTCCCTTGCCTAGCACAACCATCGCCAGCAATACTATAGCATGCTGGATGAACGTATATGTGGATTGCTGTTCACATGGAAGAAAATACCATAGGGGTTTTATTTCTCCATAGGACTATAAACAACTTTCATAGATATTAATTACAGTTGCTTTCTGAACTGATGTAGTAGTTTCTTTGCAGTTTGACTTACTGAGGAAAAAACAGTAAAGTAAAAAGGAAAAAACCCCACAAAGCTACATGGTTTTCAAAGCCAGGTTGGATAGACTGTTAGATTCTGTAATCAGACACTATGTACACCAGTGGCGAGGGATCTGTATCCAGAACTTCCAAAAGACATGTAAACTTTATTGTGCAGATCATATTCATGCATAAAGATTAACTGAATGCAACGTAAGGGATATAAAAATGAGGTAATGAGAAACTAAGAAAGGGGTTTGGTGCCTTTTCTTGAGATTTGTTATCTGTATGAGGATAGGACAACTAACATCAAAGCACATGACACTTAAATTCCTCATAAGCTTTCATGGCAGAGACTGCATTCCTCATAAGCTTTTATGGCATGGAGACTGATTTTCAGGAAAGGAAGACTGATAGACTGATAGATAGGAAGTTCTGCTTTGATTCTGAGCTCTTTTAAATTAGCTCAGCTAGATGGATGGTTACCACACCCCAGCACTTCATCATTAACAACTACTGCATAGATGAAACTGTAGCCTCTGATGCAGGCCTTGTATTCCGCAGGGGAAGTTGGACTGGTAACAGACAGAAAAATGTTTTCAAAGAGAAATTCAATTGTATGTTTCTAGCACAGTACAAGGGAACACATACTGCAAGCAGCATTACATAACCCAACCGTGAGAACAAGCACAACTCTGAGAGCACAAAGAGTGCTACAAGTCGTGTTTATTTACAAGATACCACGAAACCACAGAGGCAAACCAGCTGGACAACAAAAGATTCGGGAGTTAGACAGCAAAACACTAGAAAATTCATCACAGAAATACCTATGAACATTTTGCTATGCTGCCTTTTTGCTTAACCTGAAATATCTATGCAGAGTACTCTAGCTTTGTTTCTTAGTGAACTACTGTACAAGAGGGAAAGTGCTTGCTGTGTACTCAGCATGTTATAGCAAGCACAGCAGTTTATCGTTTTGAAAGTTTGTCTTCCAGTTTTCAATCTCCATGAGTTTGTTTTTTTCCCCACTCTCACTGCAGTGCTGGATAGAAAGTAACACGAAAAAAAGCCATGTTATTACAGCAATCTATCTCACATTTACTACAGCCTGTAAAAAAAATTCAGAAGACTGGAGTTTGGATTTTGGATGCATTTCCTAAGAGACTAAGTCCGTCACACTTAGAGAATAATCTCCTTAAATTCCAAAAGATAGCATTTTTTTTCTCCTAATATTTGGCTCTTCCCAAACAAATAATGGTTTTTGTTTTGCTGTGTTTGCTGATGGAGCTGGCCAGGATCTATAAATGCCATTTTAAGTAAGTCAGCATAAGAGGTTAATGGGAGTTTAAATTACAATTGGTAAGAATATATTTTAAAGATTTCTAGCGTAGGAGATCAGGTACTGAAGACATTCCTAGTTACAGTACCTTCTTATGGAAGTTACCAGTGTTCACGCTGTATTTGACGGACTGCTACGTGGTATAAATAAGGAGGTGAATTTCCTCAAATTTGTATCCTATGGCAGATAAAAATACAGTGCTTGTTATTCATTTGAATCAAAAAGGGATTTAAAAATGCATGTAATAGCCAAATACCTTTCTTCCTCTCACTTAGCTTACGTGTTTTTAATGTGAGTACACCACCTATCACAGTCTGGCAATGACCTTGTAAGTAAGAAGTATAAGTTGGGGTTTATATATTGTATTTTTAGTTGGACACTTTTTTTTCTTCCAGTTTTCTTTCATGAGCGCTAATATACACATTGCTGCAATCAACGGGTGAACATCTATGTTACAACCACCTACAGCCCTGCACTAGTAACGGTACACTGCTCTTACTCTGTCCTTGGTTATAAATCTGTCCTTACAGAGGCCTTGCTGTCATCCTCAGTGACTGTCAAAAGCTCAAGAGGCCACAGCCTTTCTCTTCCCCTAGTTTTAATATTTTTTGCTTTATTCATAATTGTAGATTTAAATTATGCAAGTCACCTGCATTTCTTGTACACAATTTTCTAGGTAAGGGGAAGGGGTTTTTTTGTCTCTAACTATTCATCAAAGGTTCATCTGTCTTCAGATTTTTTTATTTGAAAATACAAAATACAGAGCAGGAGGGACAGGGGGGCAAATCCACCTTAGGAAGCAAGCTTTAGGGAAACTAAGCTTGCAATTGCTGTTGAGTATCAGTGCTGCTGCTGGCTCGGTATCCATGGAAACTTGATTTCCCATCTTGCTGCAGGAATTAATTGAAGATCTCAACCCACTTGCTCAGGGAATCACTATGATATTAACTCACATCCCGTTATGAGGCTCCTCACTTTATTATCACAGATATTCTTTTCATCAGAACAAAAGGTTCAATTAGCTTTCATCAACTTAAAAAGAAAAAAAAAAGGCCATCTAAATCTTTTTGCCTCAAAACTGGGGCAGAGAACATAGAGACTACATCTTGGAAATCTCCATCTCTCAAATGCAACTTGCCCAAAACATCAACAACGGGAGTGGGCAGTCAGAAATGCTCTATGCAAACCTCATGTGCAAACATCATATAGTTACCTCTATTTTTCACCTATGCCACTACCTTGGGGGAAAAATTCACCGTCCATGCTCCAGTATTAGATCATAACTTTGTCTTCCACAGTATGTTCTTAACATATAATGTGCAAAGCTTCAAAATTGTGCAAAACTTCAAATGTGCAAACATATAATGTGCAAAGCCAAAAGGGACTTCTGCTACGGAATATTGTTTCCAGACTTCTCTTTGAAGGCTCTTCATTAATTACAAACATAAGGATGTCAAGTTCTCTCTAGGTCTGCTTCTGGATCAAGCATCTCTGATCATCTACCTTTGAACTTTCTTTCCTCTTATTTCCTGTCAAATTCCCTAGTTGCTGCCACCATTCCCTTTGTTTTTTCCTGATCTCCAAATCATCTTATCTGCTCTGCGATCTTTTCTATTTGGACAGTGATTTTCTCCATTTTCATCTTTCTCATACTTTGTATTTAGCACCTGGTCCTTTTGTAACCATGACAACTACATAATGATATCAGCAAAGGATCTCACTATTATCTGAGGAACCAGATCTCCTTAAATGCCAGGGATGCTGCTTGAACTGATGTTTAGTGTCCTGTACCCAGGGGAGAAGTTTTGTATGGAGTTTTTAATATTCTATATGCGAGCCAGGAAGGGCCAATTTCTTTTGTTAACTGGTGTCCTTCACACGATTGTCCTCCATCTTTTGTTTCCATTCTTGAGACACAGAACCTCCCACAAATGTGGACAACTGAAGGAATGTTATCACAGGAAAGACGGCCAGGACATTATCATATACTGAGCAGAAAGTCTCTGCATTAGCAAAGAAGTTGTTACATCTCCAACCCTGACAGTTTATAACCCACGGGTCTCAACCTGTTAATTCCAGGTGGTGCAAAAACTGCATATACTTGTTACAGAATAGTCTTGGATTTGTGGACATAGTTAAATACCACTGTTTTGTCTGAATGGTATATGCAGGCAGGGGACAAGTGAAAGTAGTATTTTGAACTGAGTCGGTGGTAACTCAAGACATGCTAGATAAATAGTTAGGAGGATGAAGAAATACCGTAGACCAGTGGAAGATTACTTAAGTACAAGGAGACCGCTATTCTTAAAGGAAATAATTTCCCCTTCTAGCTGGACTTATGTGTTGTGTTGTAGTGTTACTCACCATCAAGACTGAAGACCCTACCCGTGGTCAATCACAATAACAATTCTACTAAATGCTGCATTATGTAGAGTACAAATATGCAGCAATGCATCTGTAGAGTGCTACATGCACGCTGGACCAGGTAATGTTGCTTCTAGAATTTCTGCATTTTGCAGGTGAGTAGAGAAGGGAGGGAAGAGCAGTAGTTGTTGTTTTCTTGGATTTTTTTGCTTTATCATTTACTATAGTATTTTCAGTTCCCATGTATGCTATAAAACAAATCAAATACTTGCATTATTCCCAGGCTAAGGGAAGTCAAACAAATTAATTTTTATAGAATACAAGAATTTGACAACACCTTCTCTTGTACTTCTAAAACAAGAGGAAATACAGTGTGCCTATACTGAACTCACCCTGTTCATGTTCCCATTTGCACTTCCTTTTCTTTTTATATATTCAACTTCAGTGGTGCATGAATGGGAGCTTTTTTTGCATTGCATTCAATAAACATTAAATCCTTTGACAAAAAAATTTCACAGACATATTAACTACCTAACTTCCCACCCTACCTCTTCATTAAGTTATTGTTCTTGAACATATATTTTTCACCTTTTATTTCTCAAGGCTGATCTGTGACAAAAATGTCAAAATAAAGCAAAAGTCTTGCTTAAAAAAAATTTGAAGGCAAAATTTACTAGAGTACTGAAAGATAAACCAGTGCTTAAGTATATAGTAAGCTAAAATTCACAATCTTCCAATAGGAGAAATCTCATAGTCATTAGAAGAGTGGTAGACTTGCAGGGTTTTCTTCGTCTCGATTGTAAAAGCTGAGGAAAGAAGTGTGATTGTAATAACACATGAACACATCAATAGAGGCAAGGTTGCCCTCCTTTATGACCAAAATAGCCCAAATCTGGACTGTATCCTTATCTTGATTTTGGATTTGCTTACTGTTCTATTATCAAATGCTAAGAATTTTTATTGGAAGCTGAGCAAGAACTTTAAAATCAGCACGACTGAAAACTCATTGCTGCTTCCTCATTAATAAACCAGGACTGTCTGACATTTCTATGGAATGTCTGTGCTCTTGGGACTGATGATTCAGTGCAGAGCAGTTTGGAATTTGTACAAAAGTTCAGCCCTCCTCCCTTCTCAAACTACTTCATTTTACCTATGTATTAAGAAAAAATAATGGGGTTGTGTGCAATTACAAGGGGAAGGATGGAAATTTCACTGCACGGTATATTAGGTAACTCATTAGAAAGCAGAAGCTGCAGTTTCAAAAACATTGTGAAATATATCTCCCATGTTTAATTCTCTTTTTTTCCTGCAATTAGAAAAGAAACTGCTAAAATTTTAAGGTGCACAGTAATACTCAAGCTGAAGGAGGATGCAATTTAGATTTCTGTGAGGTCAAATTGACAAAGTGTTCCTTGCTTGTCAGTTGCATGAAAGATAAGGAAAAAACTGTTTAGGGATAGCAACTCACAAATTCAGTGGTAATTTCTGCTGGAGCCTGCTAGCCCAGAAAGAGAAGAGGCTCAGCCTCAAGAGTTGCCAATGACTCTAATACCCAGTGCACCTCATTAACTGCTCCTGTAATCATTCTGCACAGGTCAGCTGCTGTTGGAGCAAGTAGGGATATGAAATGTCACAGACATAAAGAGGAAAATAACCGCATAATTTTTCCATATGCCCAGAAATTTAGTCAAACATTTTCTATTTACTACATAAACATTTCAGATTTCAACTACTGAGTTTAGGAATGGCCAATCTGAGCTGGCTGAAACAGAAGAAAATCTGGTCCCTTCACAAGGACATCCGGAGATGGAAGGCTGGCGGTAGGGGTTGAACTAGATGATCTTTAAGGGTCCCTCCAACTCAATCCAATCTATGATTCATTGCATTGGCAGGAAAAACTGACAGCAAGGGGGTAAAAAGAGAAAGGCTCCACCTACACAAGAGACTACACTGGGGAGGTAAAAAACCAGCTAGGCTGAATTTCAAAGCCAGAAAGGATTTCAACTCAATCGAAGACTCAGTCCATTACTAATGTTATGAAGTTCCAGCTGGAGACCACACCTCATCAGCAAAACACCAAGCATAAAGCTGCCACTAGAAGCCTGCTAGCTGACTTCCTCTCTTATCCCAGTCCCTAAAACCACTAGGTCCCAGCCACCCAACTTTGGCTGCTAGCTGGGACTATGGAAGACCAACTGCTACTGATAGCTACAGTAAAAATTTTTTTCTCACGGCCCATTTTTAACTTGCAATTTCACACACCCTCTGCCTGTTGTCAGTACCACAGGTTTTCCACTAAGTATGCTGAGTTCTTGCTACACGCTCTGCAAGGCAGTTTTTATTTCCTGACCATTTCCAGACTTAATGGTTCATGCCTAGGTATAGCAGCTACATAGTAGCGACCAAACATTTGTGCTTCTGCACATGGACCCAGAAAAAGATACTCACCATTCTCTAACTTTGCACATATGAATGCTATCCAGCCTCTGTCCTCCCCAAAAGTTATTTGCAATTAAAATTCAGGTAGGTTTCCTGGATTTTATTCTGCAGGAACAAAAAGGCCACCTAACAAATATACTTGTGATATGAATCCAAGGCCTCAGTTAACAGCTGGGAAGAGGACACAACCTAAGAGGCAACACTTAAGTGAGGAAATAATGCCGGGACAAAGCAGATTCCCAAAATTTGCCTTATTTTTACATACCAGAAATAGCAGGACTCTATTAATTTTCATATCTTTATTCATTCAACAATGCAGAGGAGGAAAGGCAGAAGACTAAACACGTAAGACATGAAGACAAACTAAAATGATTTAGGAGCACAATTTGAGAAGATAACAAAACAGCATTTTTAAAAATAATAACCACAGGCATCAGTAGCAAGAAACTGGGGCATGAGGTGGGAAAGAAGTATGTAAATGCAGTAGCAAAGAACAAAAAGCCGTACCTTCAACTAATAAATCTATATGCCTATTCCAATGACATATGTAGATTTAAATTCCAAGTATCTGAGACATTTATCTGTCAAAATAAACTGGAAATAAAAAGTGAAAAAATAACCTCCAGAACCTTTCTCCCCCACCCACATCAATAACTAAACCTTATTACAGCAACCTTTTCTTTAGAGGTGCCATCATAGACTTGTGATCAGTTGTGCTTGGGAGCACCACTTACCAGAGAGACCCACATGAGACAGCAGCAAGCAGTGCCCAAAATTAAGTCCTTAGATGATGCCTTTTTGGTCTCATCAGCAATCTTCAGCAAGTTGATACAGTCTGAATAGACACAGTATAATGAGCTTTTCGAAATACTCTTTTAATGCCAACAGAAGGGCTGTATTTCCATGTTTATGACCCTGATACCTCAGAAGGGAACTTAGCCAGGAAAGCCACTTCTAGTGGAAAAGTCAAAATAATTGAGAAGGGAGAGGATTTGTCGCCACCCTGTGGAATGAGAGCACATCTGCATTCATAAAACCTTTTGTATTATACTCCAGAGAAACAGAAGATAAGCAATGGGCCCTTTAAAATAGGTTCTTCAAAAAGAGAATGTTAAAAGAGACCTAAGAAGAATCTGGGTATTAAAGCAAGCACACAACGAGACTTAGGTTTTGTACATTTAAGTCATTATCCTGCAGCAAGTGACCAAACTTAATGACTACAAAAAATTAGTGACAGAATTCAAACAACTCCTCTTCCCAGGAAAGCTCCATTAACCCAGTCATTTAACACCACCGTGCTTCATGGGTAAAAAGGTGACAGTGTCATGACGAGGCATTTTCCAACATGTGTTTAGCTCCAAATTATCCTCTGCTCATCAAATAGACTGAGAGGTATCAGAGACAGGAGACTGCACTAGCTGAACCAATTCAGTTTGGGTTGGCCTTTTTTCTGCCTTCCCTCTTCAAAGGTAATAGCCTGCCCACCCTACAATGGCTCCATGCATCAGTTACCACATCCACATTCTTGTGGTAAATACAGAATGGTCACAGCAGCTGGCTTTTACAAAAATTAAGCTATTAAATGCTGCTTAGTTCTATTTAATTCAATATATTCATTGCCCCAAATAAGCAAGTGATAGCAGCAATGTTTTAATCTAGCCATTCAGTTGCTAGATTCCCCAACAGAGCCTAGGAAAAAGGAAAAGCTTGGAGAAAAATCTGTTGTTTGGCTTTGGCTAAACTAATATCCCCAGTCTTCCTATAAAACCGACACCGAGAGTTGACAGTAGAGAGCCTGTATGTAGGCTCTATACCGGAAGAGATAAATACACTAAATACAAGGCTTAGCCACAAATGCCCATTCCTACTTCCCTCGACAACAAGTTAATTTCTTATTACTCTTTAAATCTTTATTAAATATATCATAGGATGCAGTACACGCTCTTGGGATGGGACATGCCAAGGCAACCCACAACTCGAAATTTAGCACCTGCACAAATCATATGATGGAAAAACTGAAACATGCCGAACATGTTTTATTCTTTTCATCTGAAGTCTGACATTGAAGAATCCCCAGGACTACTCTAGATACCATTTCTCTTTCCTACAGAAACCTCCTGGTATGTCCTGGATCCTCCTTCAGTCTGCAAGTCTCCATCTATGCTGTTGCAAATAAAAGATTTTCACAACATTGGAAAGAATCTCATACTGTTACATCATGTTCCTACTAGGATTTCCATATATTTGGAGAGTGAAGGTAAAATAACCTACGTTCCTCTTGCTGATTCCTGCATAGCCTTCTGACGTTATCAGCCACCCCTCTCGGTTTTGCATTGCCAGGACACTTGCTGAGGGCACAGTCTTCCCTATCATTAATGAAGAGAACAGGCCTAACCCTGAGGTTATGCTGCTAGCTGCTGGCCTCTAATTAGATGTTTTGGCACTGATCTGCCCCCTTGGGCCTGGCTATTAAGCCAGTTTTTTTCTCCACTGCGCTGTCTGCTCATTCAGCCTGAACTTCATCAGGTTTTCTGCGTAAGAATACCAAAATCTCTTGAACCCATATGATCTTGTACAGTAAACAAATACTAAAAGTCAGATTCTTTTTGTGAAATGCATGCACCATTAATTAGGTCGCTGACTTTAAAAAAACCCCATTAAAAAAAACAATAAAAAAAACCCCCAACCAAATCTGTCTGTCCGTTCTTCAGAATACTAACTCTCTGTTGCCATGGTCACAAATTACCACAGTAACATTAGGTACATCTGTTTTTTTAGATTAAAATTGCTTCTCTTTTCACAGAAAATAAATCCAACTGAAAGAAAATACTCATCCTCACCAGGAAATACTACTAAACTTTAGAGTATAAAGTAGAGCAACACACAGCAATTAGTTAATTGTGAAGCTGGGGGCGGTGGGGGGAACCCTGGGG
>VWYI01000791.1:0-71996 GCA_013399455.1 Anthoscopus minutus | reverse complement strand
AAAAAAACATGTAACCCCCAACAGAAACAAAATTGCTGCTTTCTCAGGTGGATGGCTTTGATTATGTAGCATCTCTCCAACTGCAGGGAGTGTTTTTAGGTAGACTTCAACAGGTCAGAATCTGCCCAAACATCTGGCTTTGAGTGGGGCCTCAGGCCGTGTAAGAAGTGAATTTACCTTGTGTTTTTAAACCACTTCCCTTGAAAGATGAATGGCTCAAAAAAATGCAGTTTCATTGGGTAAAGACTTTGTAAATGAGATATGCAGTTATTTTATGTGCATCACCTCCACTACTTTGTTACTAACAGGTCCAGAAGATCAGTTAACTGTTTCAGGAAGAGTTTCTTCAGGCAAAACATGGAGCTGTTTTAAAGCTCAAAGGCTTTTCTGTTGCTTTAACATATCATTCCTTTTCAAAGAAGCACTGTCAAACTTAAAATTGAGAGGAGCTGCACCAAAGCCACTTGAAATGGGCAGGTGCCAGGTTCACCAAGATGCATCCCAGTCCTCACCTGTAGACTGAACTTTGAGGATGGACCTTGCTGCCTATGGTGGTGGGGAGTCTGGGGGAAAAGCATCCTCTGAAGGGCTTTTGCATGATGGGCATTTAGGGTTCCACAATGTTTCCATGCAAGTGCTGCTCTTTATCAGGGAGAGTAAAAACCAGCTTCCCACAGGGTCACAGCCACATTTGGGTAACCACCTGCTCTGCCATAGGGTCCTCCACAGGCTGCAGGTGGATATGTGCTCCACTGTGGACCTCCATGGGATGCTGGGAACATCCTGCCTCACCACAGTCTTCACCATGGGCTGCAGGAGATTCTCTGCTCTGGGTTCTGGAGCATCTCCTTCCTCTTCTTCTACACTGACCTTGGTGTCTGCACAACTGTCCTTCTCACATATTGTCACTCCTCTCTTCAGCTGCTGTTTTGCAGCAGTTTTTCCCCTTCTGTAGTTTGTTATCCCAGAGGCACTACCACCCTTGCTAATGGGCTCGGGCTTGGCCTGCGGCAACCCTTGGAACTGGCTGGCATTGGCTCAATCAGACATAGGGGAACCTTCTGGCATCTCCTCACACAAGTCACATCTTGTTACCAAAGTCTTGCCATGCAAACCCAATACAACTAGCCAGAAGAGGGAGTGGCATATGAATTTTTCTGTCCACTGGCTAAGGAAAAGTCTGCTGAGTATGATGGTGGTGATGACCTGCCAAAAATAAGTGCCTGCCCCCATTTGGGTTCTTTGGTGGTACGATGCATTTGAAGCGCTTTTGCCTGTCTGGAAAATCCCAAAGCTATCCATTAAGTCAGACGTTCACATCCTGACCTGCTCCATTAAATGCACATTGCACACAGTGCCTTCTCTGCCAGAAGTGCAGCAGTGTGGTGATTATGCTGTTGCCCTGATTGTGTTGCCAGCTTTGTGAGCACCAATGCAAGAAGGCTAATTAATGAAGCTCATGCTTGCAGCTTGTCTGAAGGAAAAAGTACCAGCAGGACACTCATGCATTGGGTGAGGATTGTAAGTTAATGCCTCTTCCCAAGCACACCTTTTTTGTAAAGACCAAAATCTGTGTTTCACAGCACCCTGTCCTTGCTGTATTGCCAGTGTAAGGCATAAGGCCCAGCACCCTCATTCTCATAAGCAAAGCCACACAGCTGAACTTCCTGAAAAGTTACCTTGTTTGCAGTGGGCTTTTTGAATCAAGCATGAACCAGATGAACAGAAATGGGGAGGTAGTGACAGCTGAAGCATATCTGGCATTTACAACCTGCAACTTCATGCAGTTTGCAAGTGAAGTGTATGTTCAGAGGATATGATCGGGTGGGTAGCACTACTTTGAGGCTTTGAGGCTGTGGAATGCCTCAGGTAGATCCAAAACTTAAATTTGTGCTTTCTGTGCTACTTAGGGATTCATGGGCATGCCAAGGAAAAACCCAGTTTGTTGCTGGTCATTAAAAGTATATTTTTAGTAGAGAAAGTGAATTTTTATGAGAAGAGTGGAAGGTCATCCTGTTTATTTTTTGCCTTTTTTCCCCAATTTTTCTCCATGCAAGGTTTCAGTGTGACAGCACAAGCAGATATACTACTAATCCTACTAAATACATACAGTGGTAGCTTCCTGTGAGACTCAAAGTGCAAAACCAGGCAGCAACTTTTGATGCTTGAAGTGCTAAAATGGTTAATTCTGTACTGGCAGTCTTAATTTTGAGGTGCAGGCTGCATTTTGTACTAGTTGTTGAACTGTAATAGCAAACAATGAGATTTCAGCCAAGGGGAGGAGAAGAAGAATCCACAGCTGTGAGACACTGACAGGTTGTCATGACCTGACAAAATCAATCTTCAAACAATGCAAGAGTTGGCTCAGTCAATCCTAGAACTATTTGTAATTACCACTGAAAATTTGATGAAGGCAGGAAATGTAACAGAATTCTCAAAAAGTGCATCATGACACCTGCACAGCAGATTGCACTATAAAAACCTGATTTCCCCTGAAAGGAGGTAAGGGGTGATGCTGACATGCAGGAGCAAGACCTCTTGGCATTGCTGAGGCTTTTTATACCTTCTCCTGCGAGGCTTTCCGGAGCATGTTTAAATGAAATTACTAGGAGGTGGATACAAATTTTGTTGGATGATTGCATTTGGTGACAATGGCTTCTGGCCACACTGACAAGATAGTCCAAGCAAACTTCAGAAGTTCTTGATTTATTATTATTCCACATCTTTTCTCAGTCTGGTCCCAATTAGTGTTTTTATTGTTGACCTGAATGCTGGACTGTGGCATGTGCTTCTGACATCTACGGATGATGATGAACTGGGATGCACTGCCCTGAAGCACAGGAATAATGATAATTATCTTGGCAAACTGGAAAAGTTAATAAAAGGAATTACTCTGAAAAAGGACAGGCACAAACACTTGTTTGTGCAAACAAGTTGTTAGCATCCCTGCAGTATGTCTGGGGAACATCTTCCCCTTCTGATAGCTGGCAAGCTATTCCTGGGCACACAGAATTGAAAAAGACAAATATAAACCCCTACACAATCAGCACAAGACATGAAAGATGTTATCTCATACTACTCATGCGTGCTGACCAGAGATGTCTGGGAGATGGCTGATGCAGGGGGCATAAACACAAGAGCACCTTTGGATGTTGAGTCCTTGGGTGCTAGGTGGCCCTGAGGCCAACTCTCCCTGGATAGATGAGAGAGAGCAGAGATTATTCTCTTCTCCGTGTCTCCTTATCTCTCTCTCCTCCTTCCTTGCACCTTGTTTCTGTAGAAATAAAATTAGGACAAACAGGAATAAAAACACCTTGAGAGACCATAAACAAATGTCTTAAAGGATGTGACAAATATAGATTGTTTTGGAAGCATGGGTTTTCTGCCATCCTCCTTTCCACGGAGAACAGTGCACTAGAGGGGAATATAGGATCAGGCATAGCCCCCTGTACAGTACTTTCCACTGTACTCTGCAGGGGCTTGAGGTTTTCAAGTACCAGCCTCCTGGGTGCTGCAGAAAAAAAAAAAACCCAAACAAAAGCAGTAGAAAGAGGAAAAATGTGTTTACAGACACCTTTAAGAACAGGATCTGTGTCCAAACCAGGGCTGGTGGGCTCTGGGCATGGCACGTATGGAGACTCACCAGCATTGCAGTCAACCTGCTGGGATGAGGGATATAGCTGCAGTCTGGGGCTGTGAGTCAAACTTTAGCCTGTACCTAGGGCTGGAAAAGGCTTTTCCCACAATGCAAGTCCCTGTGCAACACGCATTTGGATGTGGGCTTGTCTGTGCCTGCCCAGCAAAGGCAGTCCAGGGTCTGCAGGGCAGCTGATGGGGGATGAGTGGTTTGTTTAGGAGCACACGACGAGCCCACAGCAAGGCTGGCAGGAGCCCTGGTCCTGCTTGCTGGGATGCATCGCTGCCTTGAGCAGAGGTTGCTGAAGCGCTTAATGGGGGTGCACAACTGCTGATACAACATGTATGAAGGCAAAAGACTCTGGCTGAACATGGCTGCTGCATCTCCAAGGGAAAGAAAAACACAAGCAGGATAAAGGTAGGGGAAAGAAAGACAAAAAAGCTGTACGAGATATTACAGAGATGGGTGAAAGATACAGCTGCAGTTACATACAGCGCAGAGAAAGCCAAACTGTGTCTTGGGCAATCCCTCTATGGCTGCCTGTTCAACTCTGGCATGGAGAGACTGATGTAGGAATGTGTGGGGGCAAAGGGGTTTCTCCTGAGAGTGGCAGGGCACAGGCAGCAGTTTTGGACTTCCAGGAGAATCACTGTCCTATTGTGAGATTTAAGCTAGAAGTTAGGAATGTGGCCAGCTCGTAGGAGAATTTTATTTGGACATATCAATCAGACTGCATCAAATCCTGGCTGAAACATCACAAGGCTGGCAGGGAAAAAGTCATCTTCATCTGACCTTTTTTTTTTTTAAGCTTAACTGGAGCAGTATGCTTATTGCTTTGCTCATATGATAAAAGCAGTACTTCCTCCTAAAGATGCTTTGGAGGAAGACCAATGAAAACAGCATGTTTTAGGTAAAAGACAGACAGCAAAATGTTACTCTTCACCAAAAGCAAAATTCCTTCAGAAAAGGACTCTTGAGGACTATTTTACCTATGGTGGCTAAGATTTTCAGGTTCCTGGGTGCAAGCACCATTTTTCAGGGAGAAGGTAGAGGAGTTTCTCATGGTGGTGTAGACCTCTTTTCTACACTGGTGTAGGAGCTGTGCATTGCTCTGTGGGGATGAAGAATCTAATCCCTCAACAAAAATCCCGATGTGGGAACCCTCTCTTGTGGGGTTGTCAGGCAGGTCTGAGTCAGGAGCTGTGTCTGCAGGGAGATTTGGGGTTGTGTGGCTATGGGAAATATCAGCAGTCTGATCAGCAGATCTGACAGTCTGTTCTCAGGCCTTCTACTGTTTCTGTCCTGTGCAGGCACTTGGGGGCAAGGGTGACTGCTGCCTAGTGCTTCCTTCCAGCAAGCAGGAATACTCCAGGTCTGACCTGGATCTTTCCAGACAAGACTGAGCGCCATGAAACATGTCTGGCTTTCTTTGAGTTTCTCTCTTTTTTTGTTCCTATATTCTAGCAGGCACCTTTGGCAGAGGATATGCAGTTGCAGTACTTCACATCTGGTTGTGTCAGTCTCACAAACTGATCTGGAGGTCAGTGTTCCTGATGCAGTGGCTAGAGTTGGAGGGAAACTGAAATCTTGCCATTTTCTTGAGAAACTTTGTGAGGACTAAAAAGCACAGAGCCCTGCAGAACTACAGTGGGCAAGGCTCTGCATATGCTTGTAAAAAGGTAAAAGAAAGCCTGAAGACCCAAACCAATTGCATCCTAAGACTCAGCTTTTTCCCACTCAGATATTTTTTTATTCCTCAGTGATTTCAGTTATTTGCAGCTTTTATGGTCCTGATAATCTACTATGTGATTGGACATGTGGCTCTCCCAAGTTTCCTTGAATACTCCTCTGTCTGCCTTTGAGGCAGAGTAGTGACCTGGTACACCAGGTACACCAGTAGTGACACCCTGGTAGTGGTGACATGTGGCACTTTTCCTCTGGCATCCTCAGACACCTCACCACATCTCAGAGAGCCCCAGCAACCACTGACTATAAGCTTTGCTTTGGAGATCTGGGCTGGCAGCAGTACAGCCTGGGGAAGTCCCAGGTCCAGCCCAGACTGTATATCTCAATCTCCAGCACATGGCTGGGCAGATTACCTGATGCCTGTGCTTTAGTTTCCCCATCTTTGTAGATGACATCAATACCTGCAAGTCTTGCTATGGAAATCAATTCCATGTGGCTGTGGTCTGAAAACTGTCCAAGCTCACACCCATCTGCAGAGGATCTTCCCTTTGACACTTAGGACACCAGCCAGGCATCACACCAAGTAACATCCACATCTCATTTTGTCAGAGGAAGAGTGACAAACCAACCCAGCTGCAGCAACGCATGGGTGCAAGCAGAAACTGGGGGTGGCAGCAGCATCCATCCCATCAACTCACTATATCTGGGCAGGGGTGGTAGAGGAGCCTGAGCTTCTGGCGTCCTTATGGAAAAGCCTGGGCTGCTGCCCTGGCAGCCAGCTCTGCCTTTGAGTGCAGTGTACCAAGGAGTTCTTTAGCCCTGTTACAGTACAGCAGGATGCCACACAGGACATAACATTCCTCCTCCTCCTTGGCCTCCAGGCCAAGCCTGGGTTTTGTCATGACAGCTGCGTGTTAGTTTGAGCTATAGGGACAGTGCAGCTTCCTGTCAGTCTGCAGAGGGACAACAGCTTTGTTGCCCTGGAGACTGACTTTCTCTCACAAGACCCTCCAGATGTTTCCGGCTCAGGGTCCCATTTGCCCTGCTCCCTGTGGGATGAAAGCACCCCTACTTCCTGCCGGAGACAGGTCACTCACTTTTGGCCTTTAAAACCCTGCTACAGGGCTGATTGCACCCAGGCACTGTGGAGATATACATCCTGTGTACAGTCCCTCCAAAGCAGCTGAGACAACACATAGGGCATTGCTATTTCTCATGGCTGCTGTCTGAGCAGTGCTGCCCCTGGAAGGGGCATTTATCTGATGATGCCAAGCTGCAGGGCACTGGTTGCTGTTCATCTGGCTCGCTGCTAGTAGTCCTGAAGATGCCTGCCTGCCTCACCATGCCTGCATAGGCAGGGCACAACTAAATCTCCCACCAACAGTCTTTTGACGTTTTTAAACTGGGGGAACCATGGGCAGATGATCTGGTTTGTCCTTGGCAGTCTCTGCATTCATGCCTAGGGAGATGTGGAGCTGGTACAAATCAGCACTACTTCCCCACAAGTGGCAGACAGTGGCTCCCCTGTGCACGTGTGTGTGCATGAGGGAGGTAGAGAAATAACTTATCTGCTGGGGAATATTGGCAATGAAGGCTTTCTGATAGCAGAGATTGGCCGGATTAAGTGATGTCACTTTATTTCCCAATGGAAATTTTTGGTGTATTGGGCTATGTGGAAGATCCAATTGTGGTCTTTTCCTTTTACAGTCAGTCACCCTGGCTGTTATTTCCTTTGCTAATCCTCATATAGAGAGTTATATACTCATATAATGCCTCATATAGATCCTGATCCTTGACATGATTTGAATTTTATTAATCTACACAGAAGGGCCTTTGCCCAACTATGATTATTGAGTGCTGGGGATATCTGTAGCTGCTTTTGCATCCAAAGGCACCCACTGGTGATGAGGACAAGACTGAGAGAGACAGTGCACCCAGCTGCATGTCAGATGTGACTGGATCCTGACGCTTTTTGGGTCTGACAGGGAACTTGGCACCAGTGAAGGCAAGTTCTTGTGCAAGCCTACTTCAGGTATTTGCCTCAGTTTTCAATACCAAGACTGGTTGTCCTTGGTAGTTGAGCTAAAAGGCAGGATACGGAGTAGAATGAAGCCCCTGTACTTCAAAAGGAAATGGTCCCTACTGGTATACCCCAGAGTTCAGTGTTGGGGTCAGTTCTGTTTAAAATATTTATAGATGATCTGAATGAAATGACTGACTGCACCTGCAGTCAGTTTGCAAATGACACCAAGCTGGGTGGGAGTGTTGATCTTCTGGAAGGCTTTGCAGAGGGATCTGTACAGTTTGGAATGGGGGGCTGAGGTCAGTTGTATGAGGTTCAACAAGGCCACGTGCCAGATGCTGCACTTGGGTCACCACAACCTCGCATGACGAAGGGAGGAGTGGCTGGAAAGCTGCCCAGCAGAAAAGGACCGTGGGGTGCTGGTCAACATCTGGATGAACATGAGCCAGCAGGGAGGTCAGGGTGGCCAAGAAGGACAATGGAAACAAAGCCTGTGTCAGCAATAGTTTTGGACCAGGACTGTGGGGCAGTGACCATCTCCGTTGTACTGGGCACTGGTGAGGCCCCACCTTGAATGATGTGCCCAGATTTGTACACCTGCACACCTTACATAAGAAAGAAATTGATGTGCTGGAGCATGTCCAGAAAAGGGCAGTGGAGCTGGGGAAGGTTCTGGAGCATAAGTTTCATGAGGAGTGACTGAGGGATCTGGGATGTTTAGCCTGGAGAAATGGAAACTACCTGAAAGGAAATTGTAGCCTGGTGAGGGTCGTTCTTTGGTCTCAGATAACAAGTGACAGGACAAGTGGAAACAGCCTTAAATTGCACCAGGGAGGTTTATATTGGATATGAGTAAAATTTTTTTTGTGGAAAAGGTTGCCAAGCGTTGAAAATGGCTGTCCTGAAATCACCATCCTTGGATGTATTTAAAAGACATGTAAATGTGGCATTTGGTGGTCTTGGTAGTGCAAAGTTAATAGTTGGACTCAATGTCATTAAAGCTATTTTCCAACCTCAACAATTCTGTGATTCTGTGGTTCACTTTTGCTGCATAGCTTTTACCTCTATTGCTCTAAGGCTCAGTTACAGATCTTCTGGGAAATGTACGTGGATGGACAGGGCTCCTTCTTCTAATTCTTGCTCCTTAAGTGCTTGATGGTTTTTGGAGTGCTGGTGTCTCTCTACTGAGTCACTCATCCCCAGCTAGACTGCATCTATACTACTTTTATATTTTCATGAATAACCTGAAAGTCTCAAAATCTCCCAACAGCTTCTTGAGAGCAGAAACATAAGAAACCTGGATTGAGCTCTGTGACTGTACAGTGTGCTTATTATGCTGTATCATGCCTTGTTTAACACTAACTCAATTCATCAAGTCCAGTGTTTCCTTACAGGGAGCTCAGCCCACATGTAAACCAGAAAACTCATATGCTTTTTTGGTGCAATGGGATATCTGCTCCACTTACATTGACTCCTTCATTTTATCGAACCCCACGGCTACCATCAATGACTCCTCTCTGGAGTGTCCTCAAACGTGGTATTTATAGACTGCAGCCACTCATATCTGGTTTATGTAAGCTTACGTAAGATTATGTAAGTGCTGTGCAGTGTGATCCTTGGTGGCATGAACAGGGTCTGCTTACTCCCTGCCCCAGGCTAGCTGTTTTTCTTCCCTTATTTATCTGCTATTTTAGAGTGCTGCTCAAGATTTTGTGATGCTTCTTCTCTTCCTTTGTAGACTCCAGCTGCCAGCCTCAAAGGCCAGCACACACCAGGATGGCAGCAACATTATCTCATTGGTGCTGGCCAGGAAGAAGTCATGGTTTTGCTCTTGTCTCACCTGCCTAGGACTCTGTCAGTGTTGCTTGTTCCCAAGCATGAAACCCAAAGCAGGTAGGAGTGAGAATAGCCAGGTCACCAGCCTGCTTTCACACTTCTCTCCCTCCCCATAGGCATATTTTTCTTTAAATTTTGTTTTGTTTTGTTTTGGTTGTTTGGTTAGTAGTGAGTTATTTTTGTTTGCTTTGTTTTTTTCCCTCAGCAAGCCTTGACTTGTCATTTCCAACTTCAATTTCATGTCATTTCCCTTAATATGATTATCCTTCCTTCACATAATTTATTCTCACAGGTGCTTACCACACTTCCCTGCAGTAAACAAGATTAATTAACGAGCTGTTTATCCCTTAACCTACATTGTTAACCAAGCTATTTAATAAAATCAAACCAGGCATCTGGCCTAGCAATACCTAACTGGGAAGTCACCTCTTTTATCAACTTTCTACATTCAGGTGGTGGCAAATATTCAGTGCCAGACATTTAGCAGCCATCTCACCAGAGGCTGCAGGGCAGAAACAGTTTTTCATATTTATTATAATCTTGTAATGACTAAGGCTGCAGCCCAGAAGAATGCTTAAAACATGTTTTTAACTGCATAGGTGCAATTAAGTACCCTTAATGGTTATAGGACATGACCATATACTTAAGCATATACCATGTGGTTTCTAAACTGCAGCTTTCTTGAGGTTTCCATTCTTGTCATACCACACAGCCTCCCATTTTGCCACCCCGTCTTTTCCAACATGGAAAAACCTCCCCTCACTTTTGGAAATTCCCCAAATGCCCCATGTCGGGTGAGATGGGTCTGGAGTTGTGTTCAGGTTCTCCCTGGACAGAGCTGTAAGATGATCCCTGTTCACCACCACCAATAACCACTGCAGGCATTTCTGCTTCCATCCTACTTGCCAGGGATGGACTATGGTCTTTCCTAGGCTTCCATTTATGTTTCCTGGTGTTACTGCCTGGCCCTACCCTCTTCCAGGGTGAAGAGGCAGTGGCTGAGCCAGGACAAGGTCCAGCTCCAAAGTTTTGGTTTTGCAGAAGGTGGTGTGAACCTACCTTTTCCTTGAGGAATTGTCTGCCTCCCCAACTGAGCCAGGGATGGTCATACATGGCTTTGGTGCTATGTGTGGCTTGGAGGCTGTCAGTTGACATTGTACCCTCCAGAAGCAGCCAAGAGCAGTTAATTCCCTTAATAACTCCCTTGGCACTGAACAATGTTTGGAACCTGGCTACATCTCATGAGGTATGTACATATGAGGTAGATGTGGTCTCTGCATATATTGCTGGACTCCTGTGCACCAGCCTAGGAGCCTGCTCATGACCTTGCCTATGAAACTGTGGCTTCCTGGACAGAGCTGCACAAGGATAGATGCAGAAATCAGTTGTGAGCCACAGCAGTGGAGCAGATATCAGGGAAAAGGGCAACCCTAGGCTGCTGCCTAGGAGCAGACAACAGCATCTTTTCCCCAGCTATTTCAAGCTGATCTGGACGTGCCTCTGCTCTATGCCTTTGGTCTGCCTAGAAAATGCAGACACATCCCTAGCAGCTGCAAGCATAACCTGTATCTGTAACATGAAAAGCATGGCCAAGGAGTGCAAGAGGAAGGGATGGCAAGGCAAGGCAGCAGCAGCTAAAGGAGCGCTCAGTTCTGCAGGGCTGCCACTGTGTGCTGCAGAGGCTGCCAGTCCTGCCTGGCACTGGCAATTGCAGAGCTTCATCACTGTTCATTCTGTGCATTCCTCCCAGCCAGTGAGGCTGCTGACTTCACATCCAATGACTCCTGGTGACTTCTGAGTTAGCTGCAAAAAATCATGCCACTCCTAACTGAGAAGCACTACAGCCAAACCATTGAAAAAAAAGTGAAATAAATGGACTGTACTGAGGAAGCAGCTAGAAGGCAACAGGAAGGGAAGGCATGACTAAGAGGCAGCCAGGAAAGCCCTTGATTTATTTGTGAGGTATATATGAGCTGGGAGTGGTGACGGCTGTGTTTGTTCTTTGCCACCTGGTTGCATAATGAACAACTGATTTCCTGAGGCTGCTGGGATAAAGAATGGTAAAATAGTCATCAAGGAGAGAAGAGCACTGAGTGGGGATCCAGAGCCAGTCCTCAACATGCTCTTGGCCTGCTGTGTAGTGCAGGCCAGCAGTATCACAACGACAGCCTGTCCCTGCTCAGCTGCCTCCTTTTTGAGCCAGCATGCAGGCTCTGAGTCCAAACAGAACTGGTGCCGGTCTGGGCTCGATGACATTGTCATAGCCTCAAAGTTTCTGGAGACAGAGAGAGAACTTTAGTTTTCAGGACAATCTGTTCAGCAGATGTTGGTTGCAAACAGAAATTTGAAGGAGGAAGATTTACGTTCAGCAAAGATACTAGACTGAAAAGATTAAGGTTAGTGCTGGTCCACTGAGCTAGGAATGAGGTGTGCAGATGACATCTGCAGAGGGCTTTCATTAGCAAAGGTGATAATCATGCTTAAATCTCATCTGTTGTTTTAAATCTGCAGCACCTGGGGGGAAGAGGAAGGGCTCATCTGACCCTTAAAATGGTATGATTTGAAGTGACTTTCTTGTGGTGGCACAGTCTGCCACTGCCTGGGAGAAACTCAAGTGACCTTTTTACCAGGCCATACTTTTTACAGCGCCTAGTGGGCACACTGGTCCGTCTACAGGAGGGACATCTGGCAGGATGGACAAACGTGTGCCGAAGAACCATGTCCATCTGCTTGTGGAGAGCATCAGCTTTTGCAGCGCTCCAAGCTCAGCACGGAGAGGTGGCAAGCCCACGGACCTTGCAACTGGCAGGCACTAGCAACACATCAGGCTAGAAAGCAAGTGTAATGGAAGTGCAGCCCTGCTCCTGGGAGAGGAACTCACTGTAAATGGGATGGATACGTGAAGAAGTGTTCTCATTCATCATGTGCATGAATGGAAATAACCTAAGAGAAACAGATCAATAATGGTACTGCATATTCCACCGGGCTTGCCTCTGGGTACTGCAATTCCTGTCTCTTGCTGCTGGAAATGTGTGGTCAGGGTATATGTTCTGACCACAGAAAAGAATCTGCAGTGTGGTAAAAGCAGCAGGGATCCTTTCTGCAGTGAGGATCCAAACTGCTCTAAGACTAATAGACTTCAGAGGTGCACAAACTATTCCTGTGCTGAGATGCTAAAGAGATCTCTGGTCAGACTGTTAAAGTGTAAGGGTGACTCCTCATGTTAACAAGTGCTGGCACACAATAACCCTGTCCAGTGCCCCCACCCCGTTAGATCAGAGTCAACACCCAAACATTTCCCACCGTACTTCCAAGTAGAGAGACTTCCAAGTAGGTGTCAATAGACTCCTTTCAGAGTTTTACCTTGTTCAATGGTCACAGCAAAGAGAACAGCGCCAGGGAAACAGCCTACTCTTACCACACTTCCCTTAAATAAGGCAGATCTCTGTTTCTAGAGCGTGAACAAGGTCTGAGTCCACAGGCGCAGGCATCCCAACTGTTCCCACTCAGGATTTTTACTCATATGTCAAGTACTGCAAATGTGAGATGCAAGTTTCTATCTTTTCTATAAGATACACATTAAATTTCATTAACAAAACTATCAGCAATCTCACACTACCTTTTGAGTTGCTGGCTTAGGGGAAGGCTTTCAAGCATTGACCACATTTTGCACTGCCAAGTCTCCACTTAGGCTGTTTATCCAAACATTGACAGGCTTACAACATTATCTCCAAAAACTTCACATCCTAAATATTTTGCCTGTTATATTGTATGTGCTCCTTGTTTGGAGGAGTGGTGTTTGAGTTACAAAATTTTCTTTCTACTACAGTCACTCTTTACCTCATTTCTCCAGGAATATGGGCATTTTCATACCTTTAAAAATTCCAGGACTGGTGCAGAATAAACAAGATGTATCTCCATCTACGAGATGTATCTCCATGACTGAAGCTGGTTCGAATCTGTAATTTTATGCCAGTGGTAAATTTGGCCTTTACAGGTTTAAAAATATGCCCTAGCAGAAGACAGGATTTGAAAAATGAGGCGCTAACTATCTTGTTATCGGCAGATGAAACCTGGACTAATCCAACACAACCTTTTAAGATTGCTGGCAATTATTTTATCTTTTTGCTTGAGTGGAGGTCTATTTCTATAGAAAATTGTCATCAGATCCTAAAGGGTGGGTTAATATCATAGTTGTAAGAAAAAGAACACAATGTTGCCTCTGTATAGGTACTAAACAGGGTGCAACTTTATTTACAGTGTAAAGTGCATCACATGGAAGTAGTTTAAAACACACAACAAACAGTGACATAAATGACAATACAGTACTGGGTAGGGAAGCGAAAATATTCCAGCAAGTATCAAAACATCATCAATAGCACTAATATGACAGCCTCTAGTTTCAGCTATTCTGTCCTAACACCACATCTCCTTACAAAAAACCATGTTGACTGGGTTGATACTGGGACTCCATGTACTAGTCACTAGTGTGAACTGAGGTGCTAAAAGCTGTTCTGCAGCCCTGAACTCTCTGGCAATGTCCTGCCAGATCTAAGCACTCCCCTCACCACTGCTGTTCTGCTCTGGAGATGACCAGGACAGAGTCAGAGGACACACCAGAGAAGCACATTGGAAAAGGGACAAAATCATGAGAATGACATATAAATAAAGATCTGCTTTTCTCACCTATGCACTCTTTTCCTTGAGAAGTCCTGTATTGCTCACTGTAGCTTCACTTCATTTGCTGTTAAGGCAGCAAGGAAGTCAAGGAACAAAGTGCATACAAATGGTGGTGACTGTGTTGAAGTGTGGACATTACTTACTGAACACTAACTTCAGTCAAAGCTGTAAACATCGATGGCTGTGGAGCTGGGAGACAGAAGATTTTTGCTACGTGCTAGCAGAGTCCATTAGAAAAAGAAGGTTGTGGGAGCTAAAACCCCAACCCTTTAGCTGGTTGCAGCTCCCACTGGGAAGGAATCTACATTCATATTAATCTGATCCCCTAATGACTCCTATTCTTTACTATCTATTTTTCTTTTAATTGGCTGAAAGCTTCTAATGGCTGACAACTTTGTTTCTTTCTTTCTTCCCCATTTCTAGTCTTGGGCTAACAGCCATCAGTTATGTGTCAGTATTTACTAGAGCCCCGTTATTGTAACTGAGAGCTCATTTTGGTGTTGTATCACTTTCCTGTATCAGGGTTCATGCATAAAAGGAAGGTACATCCATGAATGGGCGTGGGGTAGGGCAGTTGTACACACTCTGGAGGGTAACTAAGAAGGAATAGGAAACTACAGAAGGTAAAATTAATTCTCCTTTTTCTTTCCCAATGATAACTGCAAATTACACTTTTCTGTTGTTATTGGGAAAAATGGAGCTTATGATCAATGAGTCTCAGGTTCTAAGATCTTTTTTCATAGATCAGACTTTTTGCTAACTGATGACAATTACCAAACACATGACTTTGAAAAATGCATGTGATTTCTTCCTTGTAATTCCACCACTCAATCATAAATCTTAACATTTCAATTTATCAGAGCATGACAAAGATAGCATTTGTGTGTGTTTTCCTCAGACACAATGGTATCACCAGTCTATGAGAAATCTGGTAACATGTGTGCTCCCAGTATTTCTCAGTCAGCTGAGCATTTCTGCCTCTGTGTCTTCACAAGAGAGATGTTTTCCAGTTTTTTGAGGATTCTGCATAACAAAACCACAACATTTTGGCAAGCAGCAAACTTTCACCTGTAAACGTAACTTCTCTATCCATCTCAGGGGCAGTCAAATATTGGGACCCAAACCTCAGATACCGAAAACATTCACCTAGCAGATAGCTGCTAGATAGATACTTCATTTATACAGGAAAGGGATGGTGGTTAGACAGGTGCTGAGTCCTATGGCAAATGGAAAGTGCAAGTTTCAGAGATCCACCTGCTTCCTACTGCTGGATCCTTGATTAACCAGCTTAGAGCTACACCTGAAAGGCCTGTGGGTCAGAATGTTTTGAGGGGTCTGTTGGCTAGACTTAATCCTTTTATCTCTGAATGAGATGATGTTCCCTCATCTCCTTTACAAAGAAATATCAGGTTAAACTCATGCTGATGCCTCCCATTAAGTCACTCTCCAATGGAGTTAATGTCACATGAACTACACTACAGAATCTTCTTATGCTCAACATAAACTGTGGTTACAACACAGACCTTATCAGATGCAGTTATAATTTTTATCAACTGAAGTTCAGAGATAGGCCCAATGCAGAGTTTAGTGGCTCATTCAGCCTTGTGTAACACTCTTTACTGTTGAGTTGCTGGACAGTAGTAGGCTTTGGCAGCTGGTAAGCAGAATTGCCATTTTCTGTTTAATCATGGTTGGCAGTATAGTACAGTTTAATTAGCTTACTTAATGTAAGAAATGGGAGGGACTTCACTTAAAACAACCACTTTCTCAGTGGATTGTAGGAATCTTTATATTTGTAGGTGTATGTGTATATGACACCTGTGTAGCAGCATATATTTGATAATACTTTTATAAATGAAAAATACAGAGGATTTCTTTAAAAATTGAAAGATGTATCACAAAATAAAATACAAATCAAGGGAGCTGGGGAGGGGTAGGGTAAGGGAAACAATGGATTTGATTTACAATGCTTTAGAATCCAGGACTTGGTGCCTAGGCTGAAGGAAGATATCTGAATGCAGAATTGCTCCTCTGATGTTAAAAGGGGTAGAATCCAGCCTTCCGTTTCCTGCATCAAAAATCCCAAACAAAATACAATCAGTGGTGTGCTGAACATACCAAACAATTAACAGGGAGACACAAGAGTGTGGAGTCTGAAAGCATACCAAGGATTAGAATGCCACAGCTCAAAGAGGGGGAGAGAGTGGGCATGGGGAATAGAGATAGCTGACATATAATTTAAGTTATGGCTCATCACATAGTAGTTTGGAACTACTGTTGTTTTGCATGCTGATAAAATTTGGGACCTTTCAGCTTCCCCTAATCCACACCTTGTTAATCTGCAGCAGAGAATCTCTGCTGCAGCAGAATGTCATTTGCCTATATTATTTTAGAATGCCACATAAAGAACCACAAGTAACTGAGGCCAAAGCTTAACAAAATGGGAAACAGATCTCAGAGCTTCTATCTTCACCCACCCAATTATGTTTGGGAAAGTCCTTTCAAACAGTTGTGGAAGGGACAAACTGCTAGACCCCAGTCCTGCAGGGTTAATAACCTCAGACTTCCAATGCTGTACAGAGCTTTGGACTTAGAAAAAAAAACCCAACAAAAGAAGTCAAGAGTAGTCTGATTAGCCTAGGAATAGCCTGAAACTTTGCTTTGCCTCTCATGAGATAAAACTCCTCTATTTTTGGCTATTATGCCCACTGGGTTCGGAATTTTCTGCTTCATGTCCTAAATGGAAATACTACCAGACTTCAGATGTACACCTTCCAGTCTAAAGCTCAAAGATACTTTTTGTTGGCAAAACATTTTTAGTTGCTTCACTAAGACAGATATAATCACAGCTGACAAAAGAAAACTATTCATTTAGGACAATGTGATTTCTCAGTCAAGCATCTCTTTTATAGCTTTAAGATAAAACGTGCATCAGAGAGATAGAAAGGAATGTCTGTCACTATCTGCTCAGAACAGTAAAAATTACAATGTCACAGGCTTCATCTGTTCCCTGCAGAAAAAATATTAATATTCATATGGTTCTCATTTAGCTCTCCAACATAATGACTACTGTGTTCAGCATGAGCCTGTGTGAGTTGAGGTATATAAATTTTTTGCTATCATGGCCCTACAGCTGCCAGGACTTTTGGACTGGGACTTGCCTCAGAGGCACCTTCTTGTACTCTTTAAATGATTACATCACTCAATGCTGGGTATAAGATGACTTATTATTTATGACAACTGTTCCATGACCCAGTCTTGAACATGGACCCAGCTGAGATATATACAGTTCAAAATGAACACTAGTAAACAGTAAGCCACAAAAATTTCCTGAAGAACATTCTGTATTACATGTCAAAATCCCACTTCCATTTACAGAATCAAGAGATGCTCAAAATGTTAAAAATACTTGCTCATTCTTCAGATTTGGAGTTCAGCAGGGGTGATTCAGCCTAGCCCTGGGACAGTGCCCAGCGGCACTTACCTGGAGCAGTCAGGTCCAGTCCAGGAAGAGGGGCAGTAACACCGATTTGGTCGTATGCATTTCCCACCATTTAAGCAAGGCAACTGGCAAACAGCTGCACACAAACACACACAAATTTGCATTAATGAGTGCATCCACAACAAGCTGATTTAGTAGCACTGAAAATCAATCCTGTCTTACTCTGTTAAAAATGGGAAGAGCAGCCTGAGAAGCACATGTCTGCTAAGTGTGATTTGTCTCTTTCTACTACTTTTGCTGTCTGATGCATTGTATGAGCTGCACAAAACAGCAGTAAATAATTTTACATTGCCTTAAAAATTCTGTTGTTTTTGATTCCAGTTAAGACAACAAAGGAATTCAAGCAGAAGCAGGAGGAAGAATTAGAAGATGAAGATTCATAAGATGAACAGGAGAACAGGAATAAAATGTAGATTATTTTTTTTTTAGAAAAGAATGTGACAGCTTAACACTAGCCAGGTCAAGCAGACATCAGACATGGGAAAAAAGTATAGAAGGAGACAGCATAAGCAGAGGAACCTGAAGGTCAGAAGCCATGTGCGGATCAATAGCAAGCAAGGAGTAAGACTTCATGCAATGGGACCTGTAGGGTCAAGGAAAGAGAATGACAGTAAGGTCCTCAGAGACACTGGATAGCCCTAAGAGGTGAAACAGGTGCAACAGGGCATTAGAGAAAAAACCCTTGTCTGCCTTACAGGTCATGCTGAGCCTGGTTGAACATGCTTTTGTGTGACAGTCTAACCCAAGGGTATCAAGTAACCAAACAAAAGTCAAAGTTTCAAGTCTTCCTACCAATTTTGAGATTGAAAGGTAAAGAAACACACAATTTATAGAACCAATTTAGACATACATTTAATGAGGTTCTTCAAACACAGGCATTGATATTGCAGGAAAGATGTGAATACTTTAAAGCAGATAATTCCACATGTAGAGAACAGACCTAAAGATACTAGTGAGTACAAAGGCTGGGTAATATTTTTGCAAGGAATATGCATCAGGAAGCACTGATTATTATGGAATCATGGGAAATGGAAATGAGTAGTCACAGGAATGTGAAAAACCTACTTCAATTCCTCTGGTCCAAACAAGAACAAAAAATGTCAGGAGGCCATAGTGATAGGCCATCCATATACAATTAAGTGCATCAGTACATAATGTTGAAAATTACTTCTGATTTTGGAATGAAGCATATGACCAAAACATCTTTAGCTGTCACCAAAATGTTTCTCTATCACAGCAAAATGTCAGTATCAGTAGATGAAACAAGAAGTGATTGAAAAACTTCCTAAGCAGTGTTTATGATGCAGATGCAGTTGTTCACTGTAATTTTCCCTTTAGCTACTGAAAAGCAAGTCAAGCCTGTACAGATTTGAATTGCTGGCCAAAACGCAAAGAACCCATATATCCTCCTCAAGCACCTATTATAGCTGCAAAGCTTGTGAAATATGAAAGGAAATGATGCATCATGTGTTAGGCAAGAGTCCCTTTAAAAGACAATAGTTCAGAGTTAAAATGTTCTCTCTGATATTACAATTTTCTGCAAAAGGGTTGAGTTTGCAGCATATTGCACAGCTTATCCCCCAGATTCACTATTATTGGTTCAACAAATACTATGAACATTCATTAACAGAGGCATGGATTCCTTCCCAGCTCACTCCATCAGCCACTTCAAAGTCTTGCAGAAAGGCAAAACCAGGCTTTCACATTAAGTCCCTGTTAAAAATCAGTTAAGGTGCACCTGGACAATAAAAATACAGTAAAGAAACTGATACATATTTTTAAAAATAGCTAATATTTTTAAGTGTTTAAGATTTAATAATGACTGAAAGATATTTCAGTAATCACTTAGTTGCTGTGTATTACTGTCTTTTCATAGGGAAAAGTCTTTCAAAAACTGGAGCTTGTTCAGTCTTAATATGGAACGCCATATTCTAAACTCAGGTTGAGATATTTTTCATAACTGCAGCCATCCTCATCTCACACAAATCGTCTGATCAGGACACAAACCTGGACACAAGAATCACTCCCCTCCTACCCCTCACTATTTTTGTCTGCTACATGACCCTCACTTTTGGTTAGGAGCAAGTAAGAAGTCTAGTAAAATAAAGTGTACATTGAATTTGTTCAGAGAACTTAGATGATACCTAATGTAAGGTGTCCATGTACGATGTATCCATTACACTCAATCACCCTTAAATCCTTGTTTTGGTGTGCTATCTTTCCTGATTCAATACCTAGGTAAATTAGTGGGAATCCACCAAACCATAGGCAGGTATGTGGTGAAAAACCTCTATAATACCTGCAGCTTGTTTGTGAATTTAATGATGACCTGAATTTCCTGAAGACTAAAATGAACATCCTACACCTGGAGAAAAATAGTTTTATTCTTCTCCCTGGAAACCCTTTCTCCTTTGTGTTGTTTTTTGCAGAGAGTGCTTTTGTGAACACTGTCTGTCCTTTTTCAGAGAAGCTTTTCTGGGAGTTTTAAAGACTCATCAGGAAGGGACTGAAAGCAGTTTACAGCTGGGAACAGCAAATCCTCCAGGAATGTTATTGTAAGTCTGGGTTTTTCTGTGACAAGCTTAGGAATTCTGTAAGTCTCTAAAGAACTGCGCTAGGTTTGGCTAGTAGAGTCCCAGAAAGTGAAAAAAAATGCAGGTGAGAAGTTTTACCCATATGGCAGCGTGATCCAGTCCATCCGAGGGGGCAGTCACACTGGTAAGGGGCCACACAGCGACCTCCATTGAGACATGGCAGAATGCATATTGCTAAGGAGAAGAGAACCACAAAAAAGGATTATCTCCCATGAAAGCAAAGGATAGAGTGTGTAAGAGATGAACTTATGTTTAATTAGAAACTCCACTGCCCCTTGAAATGTTTGCATGGAGTATCAGCAGAGTTGAGCAGGACCTACCCACCAGGAATGAGAAGCAAATATGACTGGCATGGCAGACAGATATGACAGAGTAGTAGCAAAGAAATGGACTGGATGGAGCAATTGCTGGAGTCCTTCAGATGCTTGTAGGTTCCATGTTCATGGGAAATGAGCCAGGGCTGCTTGTATCTCACATGCAATATCCACAGATACTGGCCACTTCTGTGAAATGTAGCACTTCTGTGCTAACGAAACCAGTTCATGCTTTAATTACAAAAAATTGGATTGTTTGTGAATTCTCTGGGCTTGCAGACGTAGCATACAAAACAAGTTACTCTGCCCATAGAAAAGCACTTTGTCTAGGCCAGTGAAAAGATGCTGAGACAGGTGAGACCATAAGCCCCTCGGGGAAAGGCAGCTTGGCTACAAGGCATTTTGGGTGAAAAAGGCTAGGGCTGGAAGCTTTGGGGAAGAAACAAAGCATATACCAAGCAGCTGATGACCTCTGGACAGCACAACAGTCGAGCTACAATGCTCCTGTGAGCAGATCTGCAAAACTGCCATGTGTTCATACTTTAAGCATCTTCACAAAATGATTGCCTCCACTGTGCTAAGTGAACAACATACTTGAGTGTACATGCTCTAAGAAAAGCAAGAGTTGAGCTGGGTCTCAAATTTGGACCTTCAAGTGGCACTTCTAGTAGAGTTTAATACTCTACTGGAAGAGTGGATGGGGGCTGCAGAAGACTGAGCTAGGGGTTCTTCTTCTGTGGCACAGCAGAGGTCAAGCTGAGCAGGTGCAGTCAGCATGGATGAGAAAATAATTCTGAACTTCCATGGACCTCACAGAACTAACTTGTATCACCAGGAAATACTTTCTATATCATTAAACTTGTAGTAACCTCCAAGTTTTTTTGCGTGGTCAGGACTCTCTCAAGAAGATTAATCTTATCCTTTTTGTGAAATGTACTGTGAACTACAAGGTGACTGAATTCATTGAGTGGTCTTACTGTGGCCTGATACTGACAGATCAGTGCTCAGTGCTAGCACTAAAAAATTCCCTGGGCTTCCAAAACAAGCCCTCAACTTCAAAGATTAAGCCTGTTTTTCCTGTTCACTGGTGCACCTTGTTTGAGAAGCAATGCAAAATTTGTCAGTCGCACTGACCAACTCTGGGAATTATTTTCCCCTCTTCCAACTATCTATGCCACAGATAAAAAAAAATAAATCTAGCACCCGAAACTGCATGAAGTGTGACCTGATTAATCAGTTGCCAGTCTGAACAGGGATGAAGACTGAAATGTCTGTGATCATAAATAAAATGGCTGCCTCTGGAGAATGCTAGTCATTACTGATAGAACTAATAAACTCAATTGTGGCATGCCAAACACAGTTTTGTCAGACACAGGGTGCGATCCTTTTCTCCTGAGACTGTGAGAGTTACAGGGCTAAGTTGCAGGTATGGCTGTGGTGATACTGCCATACTACTGTATAGCTAAGGGACAGAAAAAGAGGAGCTGTGTGAAGGTGCCACAAAGCTGGAGTTTCCATAAATGCAAAAAGACAAAACTTGCTGAACCTCTTGTTCTCATTCTGTATCTACCACTAATTTGTGCCATGTGAAACTGACACTGTCACAACAAAGACTTGAAAGTTGCAGAGATAGATTCAGAGGACCATTTTAACATATGATAACATCTTAAATACTTGAACCATATTGTTTTCCAATGAGAATGTGCACAATTTTTGTATGTTTCCATGTATACTCAGAGTCAGGGACAGTGACACCACGCCTGCTACTGTAGATCTTGGACAGGCTAAAGCCTTACATCAGGGCCATACTAAATACTAAATACTAAATACTAAATACTAAATACTAAATACTAAATACTGAGGACACTTCCCTTTTCTATGCATATAGACCTATGCCTTACTACATGTACAGGAGTAAGGTTCCTCATGCAGCAGCTGTGCCAGCCTGAAAGGGTTAAATCTCCCAAATTTCTTGTGCTGAGACCATCATGAAGAGAAATATGGATCAAACTGACATCCCAACATCACTCAGGGAATCTCTGACAGAGCCAAGAGTTAGATTTGGCTCTTTCAGTGAGAACAGATCCAGTTCTCTAATAATACAGAGATCCATGACAGGAAAAGCCAGTCTAGAGTTTGTGAGACACAAGCACACAGGTCAGGAGGGAAAGCAGGGAAAAGGTGGCACATTACATAATTTGAACATGAATTGATGAGGTTCATAACCACAGACTGATAAAAATGGAAGCCAAGAAATTAATGCAGCCACCAGCAGAACACTCAAGCCTCTTCTGTTCTAATCCTTGTTCACTCCCCAAAAACCATCAGGTATTGCTATTAGGAACAGATTTTGGGGAACTGAAACAAGGTGTTCTTCAACCACAGTGAAAGAGCACCCAGAAACAAAATCACATAAATTAAAAACGTGCTTGTTTTGCTTTGAAGATGTAAGGGAATGGCTAGTTTTCTAGAAACAAGCCAAGTATATACCTTTCTGTTCTCTTTCAATTGTCAAGCAGAATACATTAATGACTTTTATGGTTTTAGCTCTTATGCCTTTTCTGGTTCACTGAAGTAAATTGATCTGCCTTTACCTACAACACCCTAAAGGTTACAGCTGGGGAGGGTATACTTACGCTCTTCACAGAGACGGCCCATCCAGCCATCTGGACACGTGCAGGCATTTGGTCGCTCGCAGACGCCGCCGTTCTGGCACGGGAACCGACAGACAGCTGCAAACACCACGATTTCATCACAAACTCAGAACAGTGAATTAGAAGCCTAGTAACAGCATCTTGCACATGCCTTTGCAGTTGTGGAGCTTAGAGCAGAACAAACAAATGCAGTGAAGTGCAGAAACATTGCTTGATTTTGATTTCAAGGGATACCTCATCTTCTGGCTCTGTGTGTTTGATTAAGTACTGTAAGCAAGAGTGTGAGAATCATTAAGATAATAAAAAAATTGTCCCTGTAATGAATGAAAATGTAGACTTATTTATAGTTGAATAAATTATTTGGATAGTGTTTCAAGGCTGATGCTATTTTTTATCTGATTTTCCCACTAACTTCTGTAAAACAAAATAAAAGTACAATACACCATAAAAACCTATTAACCTTCTCACCCCTTCCTCCAGGCCTTCTGAATTGACTCTGGAATAGAATCAAGCCTTCTTCTAACCTTAGTATGCACCAAGATAATGCCATCTGGCATAATATACAGTGTGTCTAAAGTAAGATTAACTGTGTGACAGAACAGGCAATTTTTACTGCACTATCATCCAGCATAATGACAAGTGACCAAAAAGGGTGCAGTAGTGGCACAGTAAGTGTTATCTCTGGAACTCAAAGTGTGACTATGAACCTCACCTAGCATTCATGCTGACTGGTGCTGCTTGGCTTCCATTCCTATTAAGCACATGATGATAAAAGTGAGGAATTTGGAGTGGAATCTATCGTGCTGGACCAATAGGTTACTTGGACTGGACAGACTTTTTTGTCACTTCTATGACACTGTACCACATCTTGTTGCATACATCCAGGGAAACCAGGACTACTTTATAAAATCAGGTGAAAGCTACACCCAAAGATGTTATACTTAAAGATCATTGGAGGAAGCGCAATCTTTCTCATGTTGGTACACATACTATATAGAGAAAATTAAGAACTGTGGTTTCCAGACAATACTACAGAACAAATAAGTAATCAGACTGACAGTAATCTCAGGAAACTCAACCTGAACTGCTAATTGCATCTGAACTGCTATTTTAAAGTAGTTATCAGGTGAGCAAAATATGCATTTAAGCTTTGAGTGTTTCAGATCTTGTTCAATATTAGCATTAAATACAAAAAGTGGATTGGCACACTGAAACACTGTTCAGACCTAAAATCTACATTGGAACGAATGCATATCTTTCCCTCAGAGAGACAAACTTGAGTCACTCCTGGAGCTAAGCCATGCTAAAATGCAAGCTACAGCTTGGAGTCTGTTGAAATGAGGCCAAAGCTCTGCCATTTTACTTTTCAATCTCAAGAGCCTTCCCAACAAGTGACAGCTGATAATGAAAATGGAAAGAGATCTCTGAAAGAGTAACATAATTTGCAGTATTTTAACAGTTATTCTGAAAATTTTGCTTGTAAAAAAAATCTGTTACTACACAGACAGCTTGTCTCTGTGTCTTGATTAAAGCTGGACAGTATGCCAAACAGGTTTCTTTTCTGCAATGAAAAAAACATTTAAAGCTTTGTGTGATCTATACCACTTAAGCAATATTCCATGAATATATAATGGGATGTGAGATAAAAGATTAATGTATAAATTATATCCCACATTAAATTCAAAGCCCATGAAATAAGGTCTCTGAAATGTATTTTCTCTCTCTGTCAATGTAGAAGATGCAGATATTTCATGAGTTACAAAAATTGCTTTGGATGGCAACTCCATGCTACTCAGCAATCAGATGTCAGATAGAGATTGGCTTTTCCTGGGTTTCTGCCCAGGTCCTGGTTGTGAAATTGAAGGAGAATGTATCATCCCTAGGTGTGCACTTGTTAGACACTAATTTAGGGAAGTAGAGACTACTTGTCTGTAGCTGTGAGGATTATTCCTATCAACAGACAGGACTGGAAAAATGCTTGGGACTGGAAGTTAAGCTGTGATCTTATTCTCTCTCTCTCTTTTTTTTTTTTTTTTCTATTGTAGAATGCATCTCTCCCCAGATGCGCTGGGGAGAGAATAGGAATGATCGATTGTGACTTTAGTTAATGATAGTAATTTTCACATCCATGGTATCAATCTTTTGACTTCCCCTTGTAAATCTGTCTACACAAGGACACAAAAGCATTACACTGCTGCAAGTCAAACATGTCAGAAAGGGAAAAATAAATTCTCATAAATATGTTCTCAGCTTTGCAAAATGCTTCCCTGTGGTTGCAAGTGAACAATATGCTCAGGTCCCAGTTTCCCTCTCATAACATCCTTGTTTGCTGATGGGGTACACGCTTTCTGGTTGACAGCTGCACATTGACCACTCACAGTCAGTGAGATGTGAAGAGGGCAAACAGACAATACAGTTTTAGAGCATTTCAGAAAGAAGAAACTGGAGTCAGGTAAGCTGTGTGCATCTGAGCAGCCTAACGAGTCCTGCAGATATTTACAATCAGAAGATCCAAGCTAATACTTCTTACCCCAGAAACTCAGATAATAATCTGGCCAGCAACCTCTAACCAGTGGTGATTCAGGCAAGTGCAGTTGTGGTGAGAGCTCTTTCAAAAAAGTCTGCTTTTTAATTATATTATTTACATTAGTTACATTAACTAACCTGTTCAACTGGGACAGAACGTTTCAAGCAGGCTTAGGACGCATTAATAATCAACTCACACAGCCACAAACAAGAAAGGCGGCATGAGTCATTACAAAGAGTGCTTTCATGTAGTTTCTGATGTAGACCACAAAGGCTTGGGTCCTGTAGGACTTTTGTTAGGAAAATCACTCACATGAATTACAAAGTGGTTTTGAAAGATCACTTTGACATGTGTCATGAAAATGCAGGACAGTCTTCTCAGAAACATCTTTAGTTATTTTTAAGTCCTCTTTTAGAAAAGAGGAGGGAAATTGCTATTCCCCTCCCTTAATATGCAGGTTATCCTGCTTCGTTTTCTACCCCCATCATCCGTCCGCTTCTTCACAATATTTTTTTGAAATAATTTCCCTAATACTTATTCCTCTGAACAGTCCCAGTAGACAATGCAGAGTTTCAAACAGAACTTTTGACAGTGCTTTACAGATCAGCCCTTCTTGGTTGCTGATACCAATGGAATGAACCTTTCCTAGCAGACAATTACATCCCTTGGCATGAAGTAGAGAGATTCTTTGTAACTAATAAATATTAAATAAGAATAAAAAGTAAAGGTGGTGATATTTAAGGGACAGTTGAACAATGTACAGTGTTACAATTGGAACAGATAATATCCAAGTTGTTGTGCTAATGAATTCCAGCTTAGGCAAAGTAGCTATTAAGCAGAGATCCCTTGGATTCTACAACCATCACAGTTCAGAAACACAAACTTTTCAGAAACAGTGTGGTGCTTTGGGAGTGAAAATTTCCAACAGGACTTTTGGATACATCATGACAACTGAAGTAACTCAGATGCTTTTCCTTCAAATCTTCTCTACTTGGCTGCTTGATGTGTAACTCTTCATGCCAGTGGCAAGCCACAGTGACAAACTCAAGCCAAATGTGTAAGCTACTGTATTCCTGAAATATTCAGGAGTTTCAAGACCTCTTTGTTTCTGGTTCTCCTCAAAATGCTCCACTGATACATGATTTTTAGGCAAGACATTATACTGTCAGATACAGGAGTCAGGTGAGTGCCTGCTTTCATACAGTAAGACAACTCAACTTGTTTAGTGTCAGCATTCATAACATTTTGCTGTCAGGATTAATATAAAACAACCTAATGAGGGGTCCAACCCTCAATGATTTTCCAGGCTAAGCACAGTATAGAATTCCCTATCTCCAAATGGCTTCTGACTTAACAGAAAGTCTCTGAGGAAGTAAGAACTGTTGCCTGTATTTTGACATGGGAAGCTGAGACTTGCAGGAGGAGAAGCTGCCTTGACAATTCTGATAATGGCTCCAGTGTTCCCCGGTGAGTGTTCTCATACTTTTCTTCTTCTGTGTGAAGAGGAATGGGGCTGCTTGTGATTTGCCATGTTACAGAATGGGGCTGCTTGTGACTGGCCACTGATGTGTTGTAAGGCTTTTTGCGTTCTAAACATAATACCTAAAACTCAGTTTTTCATGGTGGCTGTTCCACAATCTGAAATAAAACTTCATGGTGCAGCTAAATCACTTCTCCAATAGCTACCCAGCAGCAGAGGACAAGGCAAGCATCTGATATGGAAATGGCAGATGGCAAGATCTCTTCCACCAAAGCCCTATGACTCTGAACTCTTTGCTGTGTCTCATCATGGCTTTAAGTTAATATTTTATTATGCTTACATGTTTTTTTCTTGTTGAGTTTATAATCTCTTCAGTTTTTTGTTTGTTTCCCCCATTTTTTGTTCAAAACGTTTATTTATTTGAATATTCTAAATGGAACTCTTTGCTTTAAAAGAGTGAATGTTTTAGTTCAACAGATCAAGAAGTTACAAATACCTGCTGGTATGTCAAGTGTAGAAAGCCTGGACTTTAGTATATTATTAAATCTTCGAACTTTCTAGAGTGTTCAGTGTGTATTATTTAGTAAGCTGCATCAATCTACCTCTTATTGCAAACTGATATTCAAGAGCTGTCACACTTTGAACATAGAGAGGGACGAAGTACCCATTTGTTCTATTTTGGTTTCTGCAGTGTTCAGTTTTTAACTGTGAAAAACTGACTGGCAATGCTTATCTGAAGCAGCTCAACTTGTCAGGAAGATGACTGGTTCTGTCACTTGCAAAAGATGTCAGGAAAAAAGATCCTAGGTGTGGGATACAACACTGCAGCAAAAGAAGCTGTAAGACTATCAGGGACTAAAGAGAAAAATTATGAAAGCCTTCTCTTTAACTTGGAAATAAAGAAATAACCTGTGATTAAATGCCCTGAGTGAAACTATGACTGCACTAAAACTAGAAAAAATTTCACTTTCATTTTTATTGCACCGAGGATGACACCTCTGTGTTTGTGGCAAGTTAAGCTCATCATTCTGTTAATAAAAAAGACTTACCTTTGCAGGTAGGTGGTGTTGTCCACGTTCCATTTTCCAAGCAAATGCTCCTCAGGGGCCCCTCCAGCACATACCCACTGTAGCATGAATACGTGATCATGTCTCCATACTGATAGAAGCTCCCACGAGTCAGAGCATTCTCTACATGAGCTGGGGGACCGCAAGATATCTCTAAACAAAAGAAACCATCTAGATGTTGATGAGCTGCAGAGCCTACACAGTACAGGTTTTAACCCCAGACACAAGGCTGTCCAGGGCAGCGACAGACACACCTCTGGTGGTAAATCAGCAAGGGAGTCCAAGGATCTGGACAAACTTAAGAAGTGGGCTCATGAGAACCCCATGTTCAAAAAGTCCAAGTGCAAAGCGCTGCATTCAGCTCAGGGCAACTCCAAACATGAGTACAGACAGGCAGAACCCTGAGGAGGGCTTGGGGGTTCTTTTTGGTGAGAGGCTGGGCATGAGCCAACAGCTGCATTTTCAGGGGCAGTCCTAATAGCCAACTGTACCCAGGGCTGCATCAAAAGAAGTGTCAGTAGGGCGAGAGAGGGAATTATCTCACTCTGTTCTGCCCTTATGAGACCCCATCTGGAGTGCTGCATCCATCTCTGGGGTCCTCAGTACAAGAAAGATATTGATCTCTTAGAGTGGGTCCAAAGAAGGGCACAATCAGAGGGATGGAGCATCTCCCCTACCAAGACAGGTCAAGAGAGCTAGGATTATTCAGCATGGATCCAGGAGACGGCTTCAGGGAGACCTCATTGCAGCTTTCTAGTTTCTTAAGGGGTCTTATTAAGAGGAGGCATTTATATGGGAAGATAGACAGAACAAGAGACAATGGTTTTAAACTGAAAGAAGGCAGGTTTAGTTTAGATATTAGAAAGAAATTCTTTACCCACACAGTGACGAGGTCCTGGAACAGGCTGCCCAAAGAAGCTGTGAATGCCCCATACCTGTAAGTGCTTAAGGCCAGGTTAGATGGGACCCTGAGCAACCTGATTTAGTGAATGGCATCCCTGCCCATGCTAGAGGGGAACTAGATCTTTAAGGTCCTTTCCAACCCAAATCATTCTATGATCTCATGAATCTAAACAATATTGTTTGCAAGAAGTGAGAAGGCTTTCTGACGTGCTTGCAGAAGAATACTGCCTCCTGTCTGTATCAATAAACACAATAAAAGGCAGCACCTCTTCCTGCAACTCTTGTCTCATCACCCATAATCTCATGAGAATCATTCTTAGGGTATTTAGGGTATCCAATAACCAATCCCAGCTACAGGGATTGCAAAAGGTAAGTTAAGAATACATTTATAGAAGGGCCTAGAAAATAGCACGATGAATATTGATGAAGCACCAGCCCACATAGACGTATCCTGAATCCTTTTAAAGGAGTAACTCCGTGAGAACGAAAGAAGACACAGCTCTTCTCTAGAGCTTATTTGAGCCATCTGGAAAGTACCAACCACTGTGGAACTGTGTGCCTTGTACTTACTTTCACACTTAGCTGTGGCTGGAGTCCAGGTCTCATCAGCATTACAGATGATCACAGACTGCCCTTTCAGCTGGTAGCCTTCCCTGCACCTGATGAATACATTCTGGCCAACATGAAAATCCACCTCTGACAGAAGGGCATTCTCTGGGATTATGAAAGGCACAGGACAAGGGTTTGCTGTTCAAAGTAAGGGTGTGAGGGAAAAGAAGAAAGTAAGAAAGAGATGGAAGGAAGAGAGACCACTTTAGAATAGTTTCTGCAAATTTCAAACCCAAAACATATGAGAAGGAATAGCAATGGATGCTGCACGTGAATCCAGTTTGTAATTTGATTTGAAATTATGACATTTGGATAATAAAATAATAATATTAATAATAAATGTCTAATTCGCTGCTGTCGCATGGCTTGCTACCATGCTTGGCTGATGCCAGGAGAGGAGATAGTAAGGACTTAAGTGAGAAATATCCTACTTGTTACTGTGAAACCATTCTCTCTTGTCCTTTTTGTTTACCATAATCTTTTTATAAAAGAGAACCAGACCTTTCCTACTTCATGTTTGGAGGGGCTAGACCAATAAAGAGAAGGAAAAATTCAGTTGTTTGATTAGAGACTTACTGTGGCATTCATTAGAGTTTAGAATCTCTCTAATTTTAATTATTGCTGGCTGTAAGCTTGCTAGGCTATTTTTGCATGGTCTATTGATCTCATCACCAATGTGGAAAATATTTGCTCTATAAAAAGTGGAGATTTATGTCAGTTTCTTGATACTAAAATGAATAAATACTTTGTGATCCAACAATTAAATGTCTCAACCATCCTAAGACTATACTAGGTCTTAAAATTACAGACACATACAGCAACAAGGAAGGCTATTGCGGGTGTGTGGGCACAGTGCACATGTACATAACTTGCTATATCACAGAATTGTAGAAAAATTTATACAGCCATTAAGTCTAATCTGCTTCTCTAAGCAGGGCCAGCTAGGTCAAGAGTTGCTCTGGAACCTGACAAGAAATTTGAGTTAAATGTGAGTAACTCTGTGGATAGAGATCTTGTGTCCTCTCTGGATCTCTGTTCCTCTGTTTGATTCTGTTAATGGTAAAAAGTTTCTTCAAAAACTTCATGGGCTTTTTTAATTGCAACTAGTGTTCATTGCCTTTCATTCCACCACTGTGCAGCTCTGAGAACAGTTTGGCACTTTTTCCATCACACCCTGCCATTATGTGAACAACACTCAAGGACAACAATAGTATCCCTTTTGCCTTCTCCTACAAATGATTCTCTCCTGCTTCTACTATATTTCAAGTGGTTGACTATAATAACTCCATTTTATGTTATCTTTCCAACTAGAGGGATCTATGCAGAAGACAGCTTGTTCTTTTACTGTCACAAAATAGTCAGAGAAATTAATGCTTTAACTTGTATCAGTAACTACTCCTATTATTTCTCTGCAAAAACTTTTCCATTACAAAGCAAACACACACGTTTACAGAGAGGTAAGGGATTACTCCATCTTCCATCTCTTGTGCACTCTGCTGCTGGTTTTCCTTCCAAGCTGTATCCCCTCTCACAGAGATATGTTACTGTACTGCCAACAGTATTGTTTTCATAAATTGCTTTCCCATTCAGCAAGAAAACTGGAATTTTGCATCTGGTCTCTGCAAAGGAAGGGGTCATATTAACTCAGCTTGATATTAATCCTGGATTTCAAATATTTCATGAATCAATAACAGTATGTTTAAAGCCACCAACACAGTATGTTTAAAGTCACCACAGACTTATAAATCATTAAGAACATTTATTCAGTAACCCTGGGAAGGAAATGTAGCTGACCTATAGACTAGAAGCTCCTTCCAGTGATGGAGAAAAGCCCCACCAAAATGGGGAAGTGAGGACACATTCATGACTTCATACTGGGGCCAGTAGGGCAGAAAGACGGAAATCATTCTTCCTTGCCGCTGAGAGATTCCCCAGACATCCCACATTACAGATCATTTCCCAGAAGCAACTCAGTCTCTGGATTATATGATATGCACGCATGAGGGAGCAGCTACTGCTTATCCCAGATCAGAATGTTTGGGACATGAAACCTGTTACCTTCACACCATGGCAAGGGTTTACTCCAGCTCCCATTGGCAAGGCATGTGATATTCTGGGGCCCAACAAGATGGTATCCAGAGCTGCACACAAAGGTTACATTACTTCTGTATGTGCTTCCAGTAGAAATGGCCTCTGCTCTTTCAATGGAGGGATGCAGCCCACAAGTAACTTCTAGGAGAGAAGAAAACTTTGGCGTTTTATACACACGATGAAGACTATTCTTTTTATGAATCACTATCTGATAGCTCTGTTTATCACCCTGAATTAATAGAAAGACAGCAAAAAAGCTGTGGACTCTAATATGTAGAAGAGTTATACAATCCCTTCCCTGCCCTTTCTCCTGGGGCTCACACTCCAGACACCTGAAAATGTGTCCAAATATATTTGGTGGTTTTATATGATATGAGGTATGTTCAAAATAATAGAGGATCCAGAATATTTCTTCTGTGCAGGCCTGAGGTTGCATTTTCAGTCTTTGTGCCTCCGCAGTGGAAGATGATCTCAATATGTGCTTATGAACAACGGCAGTATTTAAGAAGAATCTTGACACCTGTCCCACATTGTGGAGACCAAGTAAATTCATCAAAGGTGAGAGAAGAATGCAAGGCACAGAACTATGATATCAGCAAGAAAAGATGGAAAATTATTTATTGGTAAAAACTATAAATACTGGCATTCTATTTATAAGCTGTATGAAATAAGTAATAAATCCTTCTTTCTAAGCTCCCTCAAATCTTCTTGATAGAAAGCCAGATTTGATCCTAGGGAGCACAGCTGTGGTATCCAGACATACTGAGTGGCCAGGATATACTTGCTTTGGCATGTCAGGGATGAACATGATGTCCAAGGCTCTGCACACCATAATTCAAGGCAAGTCAGATACAGGAGGCCACATACCTACCTTACTGACCTCAGCACGACTTTCTCTATGTTTATGCCATTTCAATGTGCCAAAAGGAGATTGCTTGAGATTAGAGAGGTACTGCCAATGAGAACTTCTCTATTGGCTTTGCCTCTGGCTCCTCCTTTTAACAGTCCTTCTGTTGGAAGGAAAGACAAGGAGGAAGCCAGACAAAACACTCTCCTCCTGGCTTTCTTGGACATCTCATTGCTCTGCTTGCTACTTACGCATGCAGGTAGGGGCGGAAGGGCTCCACTTTTTGTCAACATGGCAAATCCTTCTGCTTGGCCCCTGTAGCTCAAAGCCAGGGTCACAGCTGTAAAGAACTTCACTGCCAAATAGGAACTCCTCTCCTTGAACAGATCCATTTTCTATCATGTCTGGGGGTCCACATGATATTCCTGCAATGTAAGTAATACTTTCCAATCAAACAAAATGTATATGGCTTGTCCTGTTTACAGCCTCTTCACGGGTTTCACTCTGAGAAATGAGAAAGGACACAGTAGTTGTCTGGTCATTGCCAGGAATTTGCCCCTGAGCGGCAGAGCAGAACCATACTTTATGCTTCCACTTCATGCTAAGAATAAAAAATCTATTGTGACTGTGCTGGTAGGAAGCCTCAGGAAGCTGTTGCCTCTTTCAGCCAACAGTTGAAGCATTTATGTAGAAACTCCTATTTCAGCACTGCAATCAATGACATGTCAGAGAAGTGAAGGACCTCTGAGAAAGAGCTATGTTTGAAGATGCTAAATAGCTGTGACTCCTGGCAACAAAAGTGAGCAATCCCAAAACCCACGACTCAAGTGTCAGAACTATTTAAACCTGGAAGTTCTCTGCAGAGGAGAAAGGCAGAAAGGTGTAGATATTTCCCTCACACTACTACCTGCACACACCAGCAATTCCGCCCTTCCAGGTTGTTATGAGTGGGCCTTACCAAAAAATGCTTAGGTAAATGTGCACAGTATGAGTTATAAAAAAAAACCAGCACCAGTGATTTCTGCTGTGTGATATCACCCTTGACCAAAATTAAGTGATAGACTCAGGTAGAACATACTTCTGCACACAGGCACAGTGCCACTCCAAAGCTTGTCTTCTTGGCAAGTCCGTTCTGCATCACCCTGTGAAACAACAGAAGATGCTCAAAGAAAAACTTTACTATTCTTAATTAATTAATTAATAAATGATTAATTAGTTAACTGCTTTCTCCCATGATCTTTAGTATCCTGCAAGGTGAGGAGGCTATTTCTCTATGTGCCACCCATGTAAAGAGAAAATGAAGTGATACAGCCCAAGTCCACTAGTAGAGCTTATGGTAGAACTTTCTGCAAAATGATGGCTGTTCTTTATAAACCAAAAGTTTGTGGGGCCAGTTAGTTAGTTATTTCTCTTCTCCTTATATCTCTGGAATATTGTCTCTTTTGTCTGTTTTATCATTCGTGTTCCTACGAATGTGTTGTGATGAAAAATTTTCGCCTTTCAGGGCTTATAGGAAAATCAACTAGCAATTTTTTCAAAAACAGTACAAGCTCGTATTTAATAAACATGATGTGCTGATTTAACTACATCTCAAACACTCATTCTTTATATTTGCCTATAAATGACATTATTTCTTTTTAATATAAGTTTTATAGATAGCCTAATAGCCCAGGATTTAATTCTTATTTTATTCCGAGACTTGGAGAACAGTATTTTTGTCCCTTGCTATAATGTACTTTCATTACAAAGCAGACCCATCGATAAAGGGCAGCTGTTTCACATGTTGTATGGCATCACACACAATGGACTTGTATTTCTCAAAGGAAAAAGCAGGACTTCCCTTCTACAGCGGGGACACAGTTTGACACTAGGTGGCGAAACTGGACTACAAAGCTTGAAGAACTTATTCCTGTACAACAACACTGGTTTAATGCTTCCTAAAATTATTTGAAACAGCAGCTCTATCTTTTTGTCTAAATACCAACACCTTCATCCCCAATGATACTGCATATTTGACAACATAATGAAAATTAAAGTCACTGTTACCTAAGCATTCTTCAAACTCTTCTTATTTTTATCTTGACTGAATGAATTAACTTCTGACTGGGCGATTTTACATGCATGAAGTTCTTAATTAATTACTAGTGTTATGACAGTACAAAGGAAGTGCAATCCTGCACTCTGCTTGGCACTCACAAAACCAGCATTAAGAGCCAGCCTGTGTCCTGGAGATACCACACCACCTCATGTCTCACTCTGTCATCACCTGTGGCTGATGGGACAGTGGAGATCATGCTGTGCCTCAGCAACCTACTGTCATTTCTGAATTCACTGCAGCTTTTAAAGACACTCCTTAGGCAGCTCTGAACTTGCCAGCCTAAACCCTGATACTGGGAAAGCAATGTTTTTCAGACTTCAGGTGGGGATAAAAGCCATAATAAAAACAATGCACAGGAAAGAACTTTGATTCCACCTCCATGAGGGAGTAAAGCTGCCATTGAACGAAGTGGAATACCTTTGATCTATCACTTTAATACCATCTAGCAAGGTTATAGAGCTGAGGGCTGTGGAGTTTATAGGAACTTTAAGTCTGGAAGGCACAACTCTTGGCACAGAGACATAATGTTTGGGATGCTACAAAACGGAAGTAAAAAATGCAGTCTAACTCTGGCTAAAGAACTGGCTCCCAGGTCAAGGGAGTGGTACATGAGAAATTAACTCTTACATGACTTAAGGTCACAAGTATGTGTAATGTATTTGCAGAGGACTTTAGTTAAGAAAACTCAAATACTGCAAGATACCTGCTGGACATATACATCTGAACAGGATTCCTAGTTTTGCTTCAAAAAGCCCGTAAGCCATTCAAAGAATGCCCCAAATATACCATGAACTCTCTACAGACAATAACTAAACTAGCAGACACTCAGCTTCTATGGCATCAGTATGAATGAGACAGTCCACAGAAACCACATAGGAACTGAAAATGACAACTGAAAGTTTAGAGTGTTAGAGATTTGAGCTTGCTTACTTGTAATTCATAGCCAGAGTCACATTTATAAAGAGACACATCTTTGTAATTGTGTTTAGTGCCAACCACAAATCCATGTTCTGGAAACTCTGGAGTTCCACAGGACACAGGACTGCAGATGTCATCAGAAAATGGTGGCACCCAAACACCGTTTTCCTGAAAAATAAATGTTATTTGAAATGTAAAGGTGCTTTACATCTGCAATTCATATCTCATCAAAAAAGAAAAATAGTAGAAGCATCCAGTTGCTGTGGGTGTACAGATATAATATTATCTGTTCAATCCTTTGGCAGGAACACTTAGCTTAAGAATTAAAAGACAGAAGGAACAAAAACTGTAATGGGGAAAAGAAGTTTGGAAAAGCTAGTTCACTGGTGCAAGGTCACCTAATTGCCCAGGGAACACATGAGAATAATGAAAACTACATTTGTCTGATTTCATGTTTTGTAATTGCTCTCCTGGTTGAATGTCTAACACCATGACTAAATGCTTCAGCAGGCTTCTCTGACTACTAAGAGATGTCTGATACCTAAAGAAACACTTGTCAAAGACAATTACTCCTACTTTCACAGCTATTTGAAACAGCAAAATGAGAGGAAAACATTTACTAAGAAAGACTTACTCTGCAAACCTACATATGCTCAGCTTTTCTCATATGAGCATACCTATTGATTTTAAAAAGTCTGTTTTCAAAACTTAAGATGAGGTTGTCCACGACTAATGTGGTGCGAGGTTGCCAGTGGAATTGATGAAGATATTTGCTCTTTAACATTCAGGGAATTCAAGTTTCTACAGGTGTACAATGGATTAAAATGTCTGCTGCCTGCTATTCTTGAGAAAAAGCTCTACGTGCAATCCTCAAATACATTACCAATCGTGGACATAATGTTTTAAAATCTCAGACATGATTTTATGCCTGTCATGTGATAAAATGAAAGTCTCAGTCTCAGGGCAGTCTCGGCTTTTGATGGAAGAAGAAATACAATATTTCTAGTTCTGAAAGTCTATACACAGAAAACAAGTAATTGTTCTTTTAGGAAATAACTAAACATAATGTATTTTGTAAATATGCTTTGAATTTTTTTGTTGCGTCCAGGTGAGGGCTAAAAGGTAAGGAAGGCATGAGGACTCCTGAATTCAAGAAGGTCAGCAGAATAAAACAGTGCTAATAAAACTGTACCTTGCATGTAGACATGCTTGCTCCCACCAGAGTGTAGCCTTCTACACAAGACAAAGTGATGCTTGTGTTCACAGTGAAGCTGCCCCCAAGTGCGATTACATTAGTGGTATTTCCCGGGAGGGGACACTTTCTGGGGCAACAGGAAATACTTTGGGGGGACCATTGTCCATCTTCCTGGCAAGTGCACACATCCACTTCTGTTGCCATTGTGTAGCCTTCCAGACATCTGCAACACAGCATGAAGACGTGACCACAGAGACACAGCTAGGAACGAGCTAACCCATAAATTAAAAAGTCAGAACAGTAATTTTTCAGTATTAGTTGTTAATAAGTACATCTTGAGATTTCTCTATTATTTCAAGGTAAGCCTGTAAGAAGTATGTCTGGACTGAGTTCATTCTATTGCAAGAGCTGAAAACTTCAGACTTCATTTCCAGTTGTTTCATGCTGCTGCAGCATCACAATGGAAAATGAGTCAGTGGTTTCAGTACTCAGAGGGTACTGGAAGTTTTAGTGCAGTTCCTACACTGCCCATCTCTTTGCTAGGAGGGCCTTTGGTGAGGTAAAAGAGTGTCTGAGCATAGTGCAATTCTAAAGTGATGATCTCACTTTCTTCCAAGAAACAGCCAAGCCTTAGCCTGATCGCAGACCACTTGCTTAGACATTTAAGGCTGACTCAATGGTGCTTTACCAAGAACAACTCAACTGGCTTGCACTAGTGGGTTTACAACCCACTGAGGGTAGTAGAAAAGTGCTCCCTTCGCCTTGTTAAAGTTTCATGGGAATGACTGATACTGTTCAACTGACCCACCTGCCATCTCTGTCCCTGTTCTGTCCCACACCATTATTTGCTTTTACTGTCAAAAATATATCTCCCATTTTGTAAAGGCTTTCTTCATCTTTGAGGAAAAAATCTGCAGCGTACACAATTCAGTAAATTAAAAAAAACCTCCAGTTCCTCCTATCTGACAAAGGAGTAACTTGCTCCAGTGTTCCAGACAGCACAGTGTCTGGAAAATGGGACAAGAGGGATATCAGCTGTTTTGTATTACAACAGGCACCTGAAGCAGGTGGAATGTATAAATGTAATGCCAAGAGCAAAGAAGCTGCACACCCTGCTGACTCTGGCAGTCATCTGCTAACAAAACCTATATATTGAAACCAGTGCTTCAGAGGAGGAGAATAAGAAAGCAAAGGAAATGGGAAACTAAAGTCAGTGGAGGTGTCAGCCCAAAGGCTGAAATGCCTTTCTGAGAGTTCTCATGAATGGTCCAAATAATATTTTATAAAGAGCGTGGCAATGTGGGCTTTGTCAATCTGAGTATGTAAAAACTTGCACTAACTGAAGGTACATAAACTTTCCATCTTCATTCCTTCAGAGACTTTTAATGAAAACAGAACAGCAGCATCATCCTTACCTGTACTGGACCTTACTTCCATAGGTGTAAGTGTTCCCAAGAACCTCTGCATTTGGAATAGATGGTGGTGGGCCACAGCTTAAGAGCTCACAGCTTGGATATGGCTTCTTCCACACACCAGTCTCCATACAAGTCAGTTCTGGAGTCCCTTTCATGACAAAACCTGTCAAGCAGGTATAGATGATTGTGTTCTCATCTTCAGAGCTGCTCCCATTGATAAATGTGTTGGGAATGATGGGTGGAGCACCACAGGAAATCTGTCCACAGCGAGGAAACCCAGAACTCCATTTGCCAGCTGCCTCACAGGTGACTTCAGAAGGCCCCAGCAGTTTGAAACCCTCCAGGCATTGAAACTGGACACTTCTCCCACAGCTGAAATCTGTACCAACAATGACCCCGTTTTGAATCTGTGGTGTAGGACACAGACAGGGCAGGCAAGATGGAAGGCTCCCACTCCAGGAGCCATTGGACAGACATTGCCGTAAGGGATTGCCATGCAGCTCATACCCAGGGAAGCATATATAGTGGACAATTTCCCCATAAGTGAAGGCTGAGCCATTCAGAAAGCCATGGGAGATGTCTTCAGGGGGCCCACAAACGACTGGTTCACAATGTGGAGCTTCTGAGTCCCAGGTACTGTCACTCTGACAGGTAAGTGTAGATGCTCCTCGCAGGCTGTAACCCTCATTGCAGTGATAGTGCACTTCTTTATTGAAGCTGAAATCTGAGCCAGTAGCTTTCCCATTGGGAAGAGGCAGTGGCACAGGGCAGGTCACAGCTTTGCAGACTGGAGTGATTCCACTCCAGCTTCCATTTGCAAGGCAGACTCTCCTCCGATCCCCATCCAACAGGAAACCTTTGTTGCAGCTATACTCCGCGTGTCCCTGGAACATGTAGTCCTCTCCAATTACCTGACCGTCCTCCAAAATGGGTGGTGAGCCGCAGGAAACGGGAATGCAGATTGGTTCACTGCCATCCCATTTCTGGCTCTCTTGGCATCTCCTCTCTGCGGGACCATTTAACTGGTAACCAGGATTACACTCATAGTGGACAACACTCCCATATGTGTAGTTTTCCCCTCTTACCTCCCCATGCAAAAGGTGGGTAGGTGAATTGCATTTTATTGCTTTGCAGTAAGGAGCAGTGTGACTCCACTGGCGACTTGGCAAACATAGCCTTGTGTCAGAGCCAACGAGTGTGAATCCTGGCCTGCAGGCGTACTGCACCGCACTACCAAGCGTGTTCTCTGTCACGTGCAGAAAGCCGTTTTCTGGGGGCAATGGCAAGCTGCACTCTATCGAAACACAGGCAGGGGCAGTGCCGTTCCAAGTCCCATCTTCTTGGCAAGCTAGAACAGGGTTTCCCAGCAGCTCGTAGCCAGAGTAACATGTGTATAAAATGACAGTTCCAAATAAGAAAGTGGTGAGCTGCATTGCACTGTCCTGCTTCAAGGAACTTTTGAAGTCCTTCACGTTGTCAGCCAGCAACATATGCGAAAGGGAGGGGGTCTCTGAAACGCCCTCCTGGTCAGAACGTCTTTCCCCATGTCTCAACTGCACGTACTCTCCAAAGTCAATGTGAGGAGGCAGGCCACAGTCTGTTGGAAGGCAGGTTGGTGTGGAGCTAGACCAGCCCGATTCCTCACAGGTCTGCATGGCATGGCCTGACAACTGGAAGCCTGGCACACAGCTGTAAATGACCATGGCCCCATAGCTGTAATCTGCACCCTCCACAAAGCCATTCTCAACGGGATGAGGGGGCTGGCAATTTATGGCCTTGCAGGAGGGAGCCTCTGTACTCCACTCTCCTGTTTCTAGGCATCTCAGTGTTCCCTCTCCTTGGAGCTGGAAACCTCTGTCACAGAAATACCTAACTGTCTGCCCATAATGGAAATTTGTGAATGAGTATTTGCCATTGAGGATCTTCTTAGGCCTTAGGCATTGAATAGGTTTGCAAACTGGCCTTCCCCCAAGCCACTGTCCATCTTCTCCACAGAGGACAGTTGTGTTCCCTAGCAGTTCAAAACCTGGTTTACATGTGTAGAGGGCTGTGCTAAGGAAGGTGAGGCCCTGCACATCAACTATGCCATTCTGAATTTCTTCTGGCTGAGGACACTCCACAGGAATACATTCTGGCAAAGGTGAGCTCCATGAACCATCAGCCTGGCATCTGATGGTGGGTTCACCCTTCAGCAAAAACCCATCCACGCAGATGTATTTCACAGTGCTGCCGAAATGAAAGGATGATGTCAAGGGGTCCCCAAACGGGATGTAGGGAGGTGCAGAACACTGTACAACCTTGCAGAAGGGAAAGGAATCATTCCACTGCTGGGAGGGCAAGCATTTCAGGACAGAGGAGCCATGCAAAACATAACCCTCCTTGCACGAGAACTGTACAACACCGACTTGGTAAGACACTTCCCTCAAGACCAGCTGATTTTCTGCCAGGGGTGGTTCTGGACATTTTGTTGGCATGCATTTGGGGCTTTGCTTTTTGCTCCATTTCCCAGACTTTTGACATGTCCATGAAACATCTCCAATCAGCTCATAGCCTTCATCACAGAAGAACTCAACTTTGGAGCCCATATCAAAAGCTTCTCCCTTGGAGTAGCCATGCTGGATGGATGGTGGTTTTCCACAGCTGAGGGGAGCACAATAAGGAGGTGATTCACTGTACCACTGCCGATTTGCTTGGCAGATAAACACTGGGCTCCCAACCATCTGGTAACCAGAGTCACACTGATAATTTGCCTGATTTTCAAAGAAGTGTCCAGTGGTGTCCTGGAAAACAGTTAAGACAGAGACATGTCAGAAATGCATTATTTATGGAATTGGAGACTGATTTAATTTCTTGTGTTCTCTTGGTCTAGCTTCTAGCTGGATCCCTCATGGCAGTAAAGGTTGTTTCAAAACGAATGAAGGCAAGCATCTGGCACAAAGTATTTTGCCTCAAATGATATGCTCTTTTTCCAGGGAATCTGAGACCACTTCCAAAAGAAAACAGAAAATTAGGGGCTTAAAAGGTAAAAGCTAGAAGAGAGTTCCTCTGCTTTCTCCCCTCCTGGCCCATGGGACCAAAATAGGTGTGGAAAGGAAGATGGAAAAGAAATGGATCACAGGAAGCTGCCATCTAATGGCCTCTTGTTGTCACAATTCTTTAGCTTCTAAGCTATCTAAGGCTGGAGCCCTCAAATCTACTCCTTCTAGAAGATTTGAGTAGCATTTATACATGCCACATATGCAGCTGCAGGGCCTTGAGGAAGCAGTTTAGGAGCGCCTCAAAGTTGCAGTCTGGGCTTTGACTGCTTTTTTGAAAGAAAATTTCTCCAGCTGTAAGGAATATATGGAAGAGTAATCCTGCCTAAGGAAGACAAAACAGAGTGATGTGCATTAATTAGAAGATGCATCTGTGTGGGAGTCTGAACAGAAATTGTTGCTATTACTGCTGGAAGCCCATATAGGAACTGGAATGTCAACCTCCACCCTCCAAATTTAGCAAATGCAGATTTCCTGGTATGTGGTATCCCTGGTATGTTAAATCCCTGGATTTAAGGAAGAGGGATGTTCAGAAGAAAATCCATTAAAATTAAAATTTGATGTTAAATTTTTATAACAGTGTTTTTGATCTTCTTTACCACAATATTATCCTCGTGCACCAAAGCAAAACACATTGCTGCAAATTAATTTGATAAGGAAAGGGAAGTTCAGATTTCAGTAAAGGAACGTTTGCTTTCATCAAAAGAAGAAAAATTATCCCAAGGTGATTTATCTATTGCATATCAGATTTTTTTCATAGCAGTGTAATGAGCAAGGCTTGTGAACTGGCATTGGTACTTCAAACATCTCCAGAAATTTCCACTTGAAAGCTACCCAAGAACCAAACAAATGAAGAATAAGACATTAAAGAAATCAACTGAATGCCATGTGGCATTTTGAATTTCCTAACTGATAACCCACTTTATGATAGGAAATCCATACTTTTCAGACATGATTCTGCTGCAAATCCTCCCTCTCTTCCCTTAACAGAAGAGCAAAACAGAAGAAAGAAAACCCCAACAGCAACAGTTGTGAAGATATATTCAGTTAGCCATGGTGCTAGGCAGATGAGGAAACTCATTCTTTACCTTAATAAAGCCATTCTCAAGCTGCGGTGGTTCTCCACAGGACACTGGGTGGCATGTGGGCAAACTGCCACTCCATTTGCCAGTGGCCTCACAGGTCCTCTTCTTCTCTCCCTTGATGTAGAAGCCCTTGTTGCAGCTGTAAGCCACCACTGCTCCAAAGCTGTAGTTGGACCCACTGGCATAGCCATTGCTGATGTGGGGAGGCTCTCCGCAGCGGACAGGGATGCACTGGATGCTCAGAGGAGAAGGGTTCCACTGGCCCCCTCGAAGGCATTCAATCTTGGCAGAAGTGTTCAGAACAAAGCCATCCATGCACTTGAAGCTCACGACAGAGCCAGCTGCAAACTTGGCTTTACCAATGGACTCCAAGATGCTGTATGAGATGGTGGACGGCTTTTCACAGAAATCAGCTATGCAGTGGGGCATATCCCTGCCCTCTGGAGGCACCCACTTCCCTTCTGCATTGCAAAGCAGTTGAGAGTTATCAGCCAGGCTGTAACCATCTGAGCAGAAGTAATAAGCTATATCACCAAAGAGGCGGTGACCACTCTCTGGTGATGCATTTTCCACATGGGGTGGTTCATCACAGGATACTGCCAGGCATTGCTGGTGGCTCACGCTCCACTTGCCGCTGGCTAAGCACTCTATGGTTTCAGGGCCAACTAATGTGTAACTGCGGATACGGAAACCACACAGCAAGTCAAAAAGACAAGCACTGTCAAACTCTACCTAAGGTTTCCTGAAGCCCTTGCAGCATGAGTTTGTTTGCTAGAACCCCAGATGAACAGGATCCTTTAAAAAAGCTATGATCAACTTCAAAAGGAAAACCTTAAAGCCTACAGGTCCATGGGTGAGGTATCACAGCACTGGGTATCCTATCACACTTTGTGCATATTGCCTCTCTCTCATTGTCCATCCAGTTACCATTTCTGAACTTCCATTTTGGCTCAAACTACTTCAACAAACCTTGTATTGTGCTGTGATGGTCCATGTAATCCTCAAGGAAATGATCCCACTCAGAAACTATTTCTATTTAGCAAAACTGATTGGAAAAGAAAGAGATGAAAAGCCCAGAAAGGCCTTTTGGGTTTCTGTATTAGTCCTATCAATCTACTTTCACACTGGCAAGCAAAATGAAACCTCTTTCAGGGTTACCCAGAGATGCTCTTACCAATAATGCATATAGAAATTTTAAAACAACTTCTTCCTAAAAACTCACTGTTAAAAAATATTAGAAAGCCAATAAAAAATTAATGCTGACTGTAAAAAAACCCAACAAAAAGGTTTACAATAAAATTCTATCACATGAATACTGTTAGTGTAGCTGTAGTTCTCTGGTCGGTCTCTGGCATGCAGGGACAGGCATTAATCCGTGCTGCTAATCCTCCACTTAAACCCCTGCTGCTTAAATATGCAAGAGGCAATAGTGTATTCACAGTACCTTGGACTATTTTCTTCATTTTTTTTTCTCTGCAGTGTTTTCAAGGCCTCCTGACTGGACCCCAGAAAAAGAGCCTATTATGAGTCAATGTTTAATATTATCCACTGCCACACCTGTGACAGTCTTTAAATGTTGCTATCCTGTCCCATTTAAAATTCTTGCACAGGAATGAGAAGTAGCTTTTAAAATCATAATACAGCCTAGAAAACATAATAAGGATGCTTTGCTTCAATTATGTTTCAAATAACACTGCAAATCCAATTTGTAAGAAAAATACTGGCTTGACAGTTCACCTTTTTACACCAAGAAGAAGCAGAAAATCCTCCAGTCACTTTGGACCTAAACTGGCAAAAGCTCTGCCTACTTGCTCCACCTTTTAGAAAGAACAGTTCCAAGAAATTTTATGGAACTGCACACAGGCTGTAAAGATTACCAAGTGCAAAGGTTCTTGCAGGATCAGAGTCCAGCATTATACTTTCATGCTTGACATCATCAAAATGGAGCCTCCTCTCTGACGAAATAGAATCTGAAGTATTTTCCACACAGAGTAGATAAAAATAAATTTAAACTAGTGCACCTCAATTAACAAAGAGTCTTACTTTAAAGGAAATAGAATTTAGAGCACCATAACAGGCAGTTGTTAAACTGCACCAAAAGCATTCTTAAGCCTGATGAGACATAAAGAATTTGCTATGATCAGAGCCTTGAGTTTAACATAGAAGTACTGGTTCTGTAGCAACTCCAAGGAAAAGGGTTTCCTATTGAATTGTGCTATCGTTCCTGCTGATTCCTCTCTATTCATCTCTTTCTGAGCATGTTCAGTTCCCCTGAAACCACTTCAAGACATTTTTGTGTCTCATACTATCCTGATAGCCCACAAAAAAATCTCCATTGCATTTAACTTCCAAAAAGTTAAGACAGAAGTAGTAAAAATAAAGTGTGCAGTTATAAAGGACTTGTGAAACAATGTATCAGTTTTACTCAACCTGAATATTAATCCAGTAGTGCTAATCTACATACCCTTCCTTACATGTGTAAGAGACCGTGTTTCCAAAAGTAAAGTTATCACCGCTGATGACTGCATCCTTGATGGCAGGAGGGGATCCACAAGACACAATGTTGCAAACTGGAGGTGTGCTGTTCCAGTTCCCTGAAGATGCACAGACAAGTACAGAAGGTCCCTGAAGGCTGAGACACAAAGATCATTATTAAGGCTGCCATTTCATTACAGGTGAGGGATGGAGAGTGGAAGAGCTGCTTTGCTTTCTGGCCCCAGTGAAGCTAAGGAGTCTTTCTCACTGACTTCAGTAGGGGCCAGAATCTCACCCTTTGTTCATGGAAAAACACACTAATGCTATCAAAAAAAGCTGGTCTTCACATCACTCTGAAGAGCAAACTGGCAGATTTCATGTGGAGCCTCAATGCTCTGTGCAGACACACACAATTTCTGCTGTAGCTTTGCCCATCTTTGAGCACAAAAGAAATAAATACTTGTTTAAGCTTAAAAATTTACTTGGATGCCATCAACAACATGCCAGTCTTGAGACTTGCAACTAGCCTCTGCCTGAGACCTGATTCACTGAAGAACTTAAAACACTATCTTCACCCAGGACGCTGAAGGAAATGCTAGAGTTCAAGTTTGTTCACAAAAAGGCATTCAGTTCCTTTCAGGAGGTAAAGAATTTTGCATGAGTTAATGGCCACACACATTTGCAGTCTATTGCATTTTTTGATTTCTTTAGCTGAGGAAACTGGATGGGTTTAAGGGTGTGACTTGATGTCTGAATAGAGTGTGTAACACCTGAGATGCCCTGGGTGAAACCCTTTATCTCCAGCTGCTATCTCAGCTGTCTGTGAGTTCCCTGTAGTGCCCACACTGCATCTGAGAGCCATATACAGGAGTGCCTGACCCCCTACAGTTTGGTCTCAAATGGTATTAGACCCCCTTCTTTAGCTGAGTGAAATAAGTTAATGGAAAAGAACACTGACCTGTAATGCTTTTAGAAATCTGGCATAGGCCCTTCTCAGGCAACTAGGGCTTTGTCTACCTGTGGCATTATGTTCAAGACTATAAACACCTAAGAGGTGCTTGAAGGAGGAGACTGGGTCCAGAAATAAAGCATAAGATGGACACTTTGAGAGGGCTTCCTCTGGAGCAGTAACCACAGTAACCTCTCCCAACAAGGTGTGGTAGACAGGTAAAGACAAAGATGATGTGGTATTTGCTGCCTATATGTCCAAAAGTCCACAGTCAAAAAACTCACTGGTATAGGTAAAAGCACTGCCTGGTTTAGTGGGGTACAGATAAGCACACAACATGAATCTATGACTTAACACTGAACTGCAGCTGAGGTATCCGTTTGTACTAACACAAACAAAACATTCACCAAATGAACATACCTCACCTACCTGTATGCATCTGGACAAGGAAATGATTGCAGCAGGAAAGTGCAGAAAAAAAATCATCCCTAAACAGGTCCACATGGGACCACTTAACGTCAGAGTATATCTGCTAGAAGTACAAGCAGATATCAGGGGAGGCAGTAACCTGCATGTATAGCCACTATATGCAAGTAGTGTGTTAATTTTTAATTGCATTAATTAAAAATTAATGTGTTAATTTTTAATTGCAGCATGTTAAAAATGTGTTTGCAGTATAATCGCTTACAAACGTAAAACAGAATAAAACCTTAGAATAAATTACTAGTACAAAGAGTTTGAGGAATAAATTAGTAACTTCCAGAAAGTTCCTTCACAGCAGGTGTTATAAAAGTAATAGCAAAAATAACACGAACTGGAGTTGTAGAAGTAAAATGATCTTTAAAGACAAATGAGAACTTTCAGAAATAATGAAAATTATTTTTCTGAATATTCAAAATATTTCTGTAAGTTTGATGGTAAAATGAAAGCATTACATACATATATAGCAAATCCTGAGTGACTTTTCTGAACTTCTCCAGTTCAGGATAAAATACAGAAAGTACCTTCAAGATGTAAAGCAGTCTTTTTCATTTCTGTTTTAGTATTTTATCATTCTAAACAATGATACCAGCCTTGTCTCTTTCAGATATAAGCCAAATCTTCTAACAAGCATGCCACCTGCATTTGGCTCAGGCATATTCGTGCATTTACCTATATCCATTGTCACAGGTATATGATACAGAGGAAAGGTAGGCTGTGCCACTGAGTGAGTATTTTCCATTGCTGATATCCTGTGGTCTAGGGCACATCACCATTTCACAGGAGGGGGGATCATGATTCCAAATGCCACTAGCAAGGCACAGAATTTCCTTTTCACCCACTAAGTTGTATCCATCATTGCATCTGCATTAGAAGAAAAGAAGTGCTATGAAACACAGAGCCCTTCACGCACAACATAAGCAGCCATCCCTTTTTCCTCATCATCCACACCTGCATAAACCACCTTTCTTTTTGGGGAATAGAAAAATAGTAGTGGAGCAAACATTCAGGTCTGCTAATGAACATTCTATAACCAAATGTCTTTCCATTATTTTAATCCCATCTTGCTCCTCTCCTTCATTTCAACCAATCTCTCAATTCAGCCATACTCTTATTTGCTGCCAGACCATCAATCAGTTATTAATACAGCACTTCAAACATACTGAATTCCTACCTGTACACCACCTTATTATGGTATGTAAAATTTGAGCCAAAAATGGCACTGTTCTCTGGAATAACTGGAGCACCACAGGATATAGCTTTAAAAAGACAAGAATACAAGAGAGGTTGATATAACACAAACAAAAATGAACAGAAAATTAGGATTTGCTTTGTTTTCTCTGAAAATATTGGAACAAGTATAAAGCCCTATGTAACAATGAGTTATTGACTAATCTGTAAATGACATTTAGGACTCTATCTGAATTCACCCTACTGAGAAACTGAACTAATTGGAAGTAGGTAGTTGTAACCGCTCTACAAACCTCATGCTTGACTATCAAGAGGACTCCATATCTACCTCTCTCTATGGACAAAGTAATTGTTCTTTTGCTCAGACAGTCTTTGTCAACTCTTCACTTTACCTGTTGCTCCTCATTTGTTCTGGTTTTCTAAAGAAACAATTCTGCTGTTATTCCATTACTATGTACATGCATCAGCCTGTCCTTTCTTGTTGCTTTTTATCTACTGAGACACAGTTAATGGTCTTTAAGTCATTGACTCATGGAAAATGGAAGGCTGGGTGGAGAATTAGAACTAGAAGAACACTTCTAGTGCTTGCATTAGACTGAGTCTGTGTCTCTGACGCACTGGAGAATGTGTGTAAGAGAGTACCACTACTAACATGACAACTGTGCCGATGTCTTAAGAAAACAAAGACTTCAGCACTGAGATCCATTTCTGTAAGGACAGGGTTTCATAAGCTGCCATGGTCTCTAAAAGCTCTTCACTATTACTTTGCCTCTTCCATCTCTCTAATGTTAAAGTCATGTTTCAGCATGCATTCCCCCCAGGAACCACACCTTCACAATAGGGTATTGGGTGGCTCCAGTCTCCGGACTCCATGCAAGTGAGTTTCATTGCTCCTGTCAGCTGGAACCCTTCTTCACAGGAAAATGTTACTTGACTGCCAACACTGTAAGTATCCCCATATAAATGGCCATGCTCTGGATTTCCTGGATTATGGCACTTCACGGGCTCTGAGGAGGAAGAGGGAAACTACAAATAATATAATTAAGCGTCAGGTTTTATGAAAAGGTTGCAGATGTCCTTGGGAACTTGCTGAAAGTAGGAAGGCAAAGCACATGGAAAACTCCTACTCCTACTCCTACTACTTGTAAGTAGTTTACAGTCTCCTGTTTTATGTCTAAGTGACAGACTCATGCAACTATGCTAATCTTGATATGGAAGAGCCCTCTATAACTGAGTTTACCTTCAGAAGCAAACACATCGTACAGTCATTGCTCCCTCTGTGAGGGAAAGCCCATTCCAGCATGTCCATCCCTGAACATGAAAACCACACAGCTACCTTTTATCCCAACCTATGTCACTGTTTCGCTATCTTCATCCAAAGTTACCTTGTTTAATATTTCCACAGGCAGCTCTAGCCTTACTCAGAAGCCTGTTTTAAAATATTTCCTCACTGCACAGCTCTGCTCTGTGAAGTGAAACACTGTGGCCTTCCCATGTCTTGTGCTCTGTGTGCAGTGAGGCTTCTGCATGTGTTTATGTCTTGGAGCAGCATCTCAATGACAGCTGTAGCCATATACAGTGGTGAGTTTTCAAGAAAGAAATGGAGACCCTTTATGACAGCCTCATCCAGACTAAACTGACTTGGAGATGAAAGCAGGCCTGTCCTAGATGTCAGTTATTGTCTGGCAGAATACTGGGCTATATGGAATCTTGGAAAGGCTAGCTGGACGTTCTCCTCCCATACCTGCACATTTTTTACCATCTCCTGTGTAAGGAGGGATGCAAGTGCAAACATAGGATCCATTCGTGTTGAGACAAGATGCGTGCTCATCGCAGTCTGATCCAACAGCGCATTCATCAACATCTGCAAAAAACCAAAACAAGCCCACAAAGCTCACATCTCTAATGTGTTACTTGTAGCAAGCATTTGCTTTAAATTTCTCTCTTAAAGTCAAGAGGAGCTACTTTAAGTAGTGTAATTAAAAATCCCTTTCTGCAATCACATTTTTGATCCATTGGTAAAAATTCTTAATCTTTAAACAAATATTTATAACTCACTGTAAAGTTTTATTTTAGTTTTAATTATAATTTATGTGACAGTATTGCACAACCTGAGCAAATCAGGTAATAATCAGAGATAAGCCTTAATAACCTTCAGTCACTACTTCCACATAAAGTACCTGGATTCCAAACTGCAAAAGAACAGATATTGTAACTATTGTTACTAGTAGTCTGGGCAGACACTCTGAGGAGGGATTTTTGCATTAAACTCCTGTTTGGGAAATCATCTATATCTCAACCTTCCTACTTATAAGACAGGAAAATTAAGTTAAGAAGGGAAATTTTCTGAAAATATTAGAGCTCCATCTTTGATGAAGAGAATTAGACTAGGTCCAAGAAGAGTCTGCAGTTGCCAGAAAAGTTCAAATTAATTCAAAATATATTAGTTATAATAATTAACTATTTACATGATAGTAGCACCTGAAAATCCCAATTGATAATTCATGATCCATGTAGTTTGGCACTATGTAGCAAAAAGAAAATAAATCCTTCACTCCAGAATACCTCATAAAATCTTTTAATCTTGACAGTAAGGAAATACCATTGGTATGAAAGCAATGAGTCAAAATTGCAAAGAGTCAATTTCAAAGTATGTAACTGAAAAATGCTGGCATCAGGGATTATTCTCAGGGACTATTCTCTCTCTATATGTGTGCTTGTTAGAGAGAGGTAGAACAATGCTTCATCTAAATGCCCCACTACCTGTTGATCTAGGTATATCATACAGACACACAGTTTAGATTCTTCGCCCATTTCCAGTAAAAAAAGCACTGGTTAAAGAAGCGAGACAATTTACTGAATTGGAGAGTTTATTTTTCACTGCTAAATGAGTCTGACCAGCATAAAAAGACCACCACACGCTGAAAAGAAAAGGAGTTTCTGACATGCAGCATGACAGCTGCACATTAATACTGCAACAGTTGCCAATTACACAAGTACCAGGAGAATGCAAAGTGCTACCACAGCAGAAGAGAAACGGCTGCTTCTTCTGTAAAACCTTGTTAGACAAGAGAGTTCTAATGGGGCGGAAGTACACTGTGAATCAGACCCTAACAGAACAAAAGGAATGCTTCAGGGCATAGGTGTAACAGGTTTTGTTAACACCTCCCTGAAGCATGAGTAAGAAAGGTAAATGGTGGGTCAGGGTGCCAAATCCACTCTTTTTTTTCATTTTCCCATAATTCTGCTTTATGAGAGACAAGGCAAGCTGGAAGGTAGGGCACAAGCTTTTTCCTTCTGAACATTGTGACTCCTACTGCGTACAAGCTGAACCACTTGGACAGCCTTGAAGCACTGGTGCTGATATTTGTAGATTCTGAAGGAGTGCTGTTGGACAGGATGCTATGAAACCACATGGATCCCACTCCAAAGTGAATTTTGAGAGAACTAAAGGACTTCTGGCATTTCTTTTGCTTGTCTTGACTGAAAAAAATTCTGTGCTATACATAGAAAGAATTGAGAGTGAAATCAAACACAAATCTCGCCAGTTTTTTAGTGCACAACTCGCATTTGAGGCATGGCTAAGACCCAGTACCACAGGATGCAGTGATCCAAATACAATTAGCTAGTGGACTCCAGCAGGGGTATGCTGGAGACATGGCCCTGCAAGACCAGTGACCCCTAGTCCTCTGTACACGGCGCCAGCCTGTTACACCCTGCAGCTTGTGCCACTGCACCTGGCACATCAGAGCCAGGTGACCAGCAAGTAAGTTACAGTGTGGCCAGTGTATGAACTGTGCCCACAAGTGCACTCCCAACCTTCTCAATGCTGCAGCTGCTTGCAGGCAGGCATGTGTGACTCACCAAAAAAACCCCCACAATGGAAAAAAGGCTCAGACAACACTGGCAGAGGTGATCTGCCCACTAAGCTTAGGGACTAAGGAGACAGTAAGGTGGCCTTTCTTTTAGGTAACCATCAATTAACATCTGAATGGATCAGCTAGCAGTGTAAATGTTTCTCCTTTAGCTCATTCATGATGGTGAACATATTATAGAGCTTGATAATGGGAAACATACTGGAATTATGCCTAAACTGTGTATTAAAATTGCTGTGTATTCTTAAGTAACTTGAATTTGTTTCTATTGTGCTATGGAGTACCTTTTACATCACTTTGCTTGATCAGAAATCCTGTGCAGCCTCTTACTGTCTTCAGATGAGTAAATGAGATATTAAATACTACAATGGACATGTGTGAAATATCTAATAGAACCTGGCTGGAGAGCATGAGACACTGACAGCATGCTGTAGAATAACAAAATGCACAGGTCAAAAGCACAGAATGCAAGGATTGCAGGACATGGAAGGACAAAGGCTGGGAGTGGGATGCCTACACAATTTTATATATGTTTGATAAATGCAGGATGTGGGGCATACAAGAGGGTGGACAGAAAAAGGTGACAGAATATAGTTTTGGTTTCACATAAGGCTGAGCGTGGTATTTCAGAAAAGTGAACATTTTCGATTAACTGCCTCCTCAATTTCAGAATGAATGTCCACTCAAACCTAAGGGTACAGAGAAGTGTAAGATTGTCAGTGCATGCAGCCAAATGTATGGCACATCTTACCAAGGCAAGATGCTGAAATGCTGTTCCAGCTTCCACTGTCCAGGCAGAGCATCCTGGAGTCACCCAACAAATAGTAGCCACTGTTACAGTGATAGGTAGCAGTACTGCCAGCAAAAAAGTCCTCAGCTGAATAAAATCCATTTTCTAAAGCTGGAGGCACTCCACAGCTGATTCCTGCGACATGGGTGACAAGAGGGCACAGGCATCAGCACAGCAAACACAGATTATCTTCAGAATAATTCCATGAGAGCCACTACTGCATATTTTGTCTCTGCATCAAATTCCATTAGCTAGAGGGCCCAGTCTTTTTCTGAAGTAGTTAATCCACTGCAGGTCTAGTGGAGGGTCTTGTTTTCTGGGCATTTCTCAGTAAGAGTCATAGCAGGAGTCTCCAGCTGCTACTAGGGAAGTTTTGCTAGCTCTGGAGGAGACATCTGTGGCTAAGATCTGAGCAGACAACCTTCAGTCACAGAACACTTCTGGTAAGAAATGATCCTTGCTGAGTTATAAAGAAAAAGGAAAACTGAGTTTGACTTGCTGGAGGTTGTTGTTATTTCCCTTTGCTGAAAAGCAAGCTCAGGATTGCTGTGTTTAAACACTGCAAAAGTAGCCAACAGAGATTGTGAAGAGTTACAGTACTGGCCTGAGATAAGAGAGTGCATGAATGATGGAGAGATTGGAATTGACCTCACAACCCTGGACATCTCTAAGGTTGACTGCAGTAAACAAACCCATCTGATCCCAGCTGTGCCAGCAGAAGGCATCCCTGTACCTGCATACCAGAGGATTTTATTTATTCTAGCAGAGTTGCTTCTGTACATCTGTATCTCAGTCAAAAAGGCTTGAACTTATTCAAAAAGATACACAGCTCACCTTTGTAGCTACATGGGTCATTGCAAGTCCTAGTTCCCTAGCTGTGTGCAAGGATCACACAACAAGAATTTAAGCCTATAGTAATGGAAGCCAAGTACTTTATGTAAAGGAATAGAGATGGAGAGCCTGTAGCAACAACAGTCTCTCAGGCATCTGTGATTTTGGGGGTATTTAGGCATTTGGGGGTATTTGCAGGAAGAGGAAAAGGATCCTGGTGGGTGAAGACAGTGGTTATTAACAGGATTCTGTTGGTTTGCCACTGATCACGCCCAAGAAAGTGTAAAGTTGTCTCTGCCAGTGAACTTTCCTTCTGCCCTGCAGGACTTGCTTTTGGGTAAATCCTCATGGACATGCTGTTCTGTACACAGGTGAGATGGACTGGGGAGTTTTGCTACAAACAACTGAATAAGGAGGAAGACATTAAAATCTAGACCAAATTATTTTAAAGGTATTTTTAATAAATTAGATTATTTTCTCCAAACCACATATAAATTCTGGGATTATGCAGTATCTACTTCTGGAGCTAATTTACTATTCTACTGAAATGAAAAATGTAATCAGCTCCAACACAAGCAATTGCAGTCATATGCGGAGTCACAACAGAGGAGGACCAAAGGAAAAGATAAAACAGGAGCAGGAATCATAGAATCAAAAGAAACTTGGCTGTCTGAATGCATACAGTTCAGTTTCTTTGAAGAAATCCTGCAAATCTTGGAGCACTTCCAAGTCCTAAAAGAAATATCTGCTGCCTCTAAAGAAATTAGTTCATCATTTACTCAAATCAAGGCTTCTACTTCAAACCAGACATTCTCAGTGACATCTAAAAATCACAGAGGCATCCTAGCATTTCCTGTGCATCTTCCACACTCCTGATGCCACTGGGGAGGAAAGTACCAGATTGCTGATCCAAATGGACTAATTTCAGTAACACCCATGAGTGTTAGAAACTGACTGAAAAACATGTAAGAACCTGATCATGACACAGTTTCAGTTTTAGGCATAGTGCTGCAACATGGATGGATTCAAGTGCATGAGGGTGCAAAAAAACCCAGGCCATGAATAGTGACAGGATCCAAATAATCACTAAGGTTTCCAAATCCTGCCATCCCACTGAGACAACTCACTTTCACATCGGGGAAAAGGCCGGGTCCACTGTCCCAGGTTAAGGCAGTGTTGAACAGAGTTTCCTACTATCTGGAATCCTGGGTCACAGGAAAGGCTCACTTTTGACCCTGGCTTTAGATCAGCAGAAGAGGCCCGCAGATGTGGTATGGATCCTTGCAAAGATGGACAATCTGTGGACAAAATATATGCATACAGTAAGAGGTACAGATATGTGTTGAAATGAATAAATTGGTTATGTGATTGCTTGATCCCGTATGGGTTTATTCAGGAAAAACATTTCTGAAATGTTATGCCTGCTAAAGCCTGCTTGGGTCCAAAGGATTTTGAGAATCATCAACACAGATAAAATCAGAAAAGGAATCTACAGAAAAAGAAGCAAGGAGGCACTGGGTATTTGAATACCATACAATTATTGTTATAATAAAAGACAGGAATTTTTTTTATTCTGATCCATTACCATCTTTCTTTTCCCATCTCAATTCAGGAAGCAATAAATTTTTGTCAAAGATTTCAATGAACTTTTGTTACAAAACCCTGGATTCTGAAGAATGAAGGACTGCATGTTCTAACTGTCAAATTATCAAAACAATTTATTTAAGGTTAGTAGAGCAAAGGCTGCAAGTTAGCCAGTTGACCCCATAAAAGAGTCTCACAGTATTGTTCAGAAAAAAATAGGTTCTAGGAAATAAAGTTCTAACCAGCACAAAATATACTCTTGTAATCTATCTTCACTCTTCCAACAACTCCTGGCAGGAAATCTGGCCAGGCTAGTACATTTCCTTTTTGCAGTTCTTCTGGACAGGATGTAGCCAGAGATTCTACCTATGGATTTAAAACAGTTGATTAGGTGACGTTTAAGGACAGTGTAGGAAAAGAATATTAAAAAAAATATTCCTTTCATGTGTGCTTGCAACACTAGAACAGGTCCTTGAGGGAGTAATGCTCATCCTTTCTAGCACAAGAGGTTCCTGGCTGAAGTACTTATTATTCTGTTCTTATAAGCCATCTAGCTAAAGACCGTTCTACTGAGTCACTGCCTGGAGGGGCTACTTGACATACAAACAAAGTATTGAACACAGTTCTTGAAACACAATTGCATTTGTTAGTGTAAAAGAAGAACTTATCTACGTCACAGAAAAAGACAGTAATGAGAATGCAACCTGAAGAGAACACTTATCTATTTGCAGAAAACGTCAAATAGGAGCCAAAAGGAACTTAATGTTCAAGATCTGTATTCTGAACACTGCTAGCAATGCACCACATATAAGAGACTGAAACAAAACAAGGAGCAGCTTACTAGGCAATTAGTTGCTTCCAGAACACAAGCTTTGTGAACCGAATTAACTAGACTCTCTAAAACAGTGTAGGCAAGGCCCAACCAAAGCAGGACAGGGACATAACTAATGCAGTATAGGAATAGGAGCCATACAGGCCAGCTAAGTACAGGAGTAACAAAGGTACACGCTATTAGACCAAGAGCAGGTTAGTATCTTGAGAGAAGATCTGGTCATATGTCTCTGATGGAAAAGTTTTCTCACATGGATGATTGCCTCACTGTCAAGCTGCCAGTGAATGAAAGCAACTACCAACAATAGTGTTCTACAGCGTCTATCCTTGTGGGAAGGAAAGGTATGAACTTCAGAATGATTTGTCTGCATTTTGTCCCTACTCTGCATTCACTGAGGCAGACTGGACTTTTCTAGAGTCACTATTGCTGGAGAAGAAATAGATGTTCTCTGTTTATTCTGAGGCAATTTCAAAGTTCTTATTTCAGCAATCTGTGCCAATGGAAACTGCTTAGGCCAAAGGCTGCAAACAAATTGCAATGAATCTGCATGAAAATATTTCCAGTGTGGAATAAACAAGTTTGGGAATCAGCCCTTTCAAGACATTTGATGATGAATGGACGGCCAGAAAGGACCTCACAGTTCCCTATACACTACTTATATTTATGTTTCTATCTATTTAGACACAAAACTACCAGAATGATAGTTTACCTGTATCAAATTAATGTACAAGTGAATAAGCAACTAAAGCATGCAATGAAAAATCTTAAAGACTAGATTACACTTTCCTTTATTCACTAGGCAACACATTTTGTCATGCTGCTTTCCTTTATGACTGAGAATAGAAAGGTAAGACCTAATGAATAGTTCCAGCTGGCCAGAACAAGCCTAATGATAACAGCTTACAATAGCACTTTACTATTCCAAGCTCTGAAATTAATGAGGTAAAAATTGTATAGGAAGCTCACTTGGCTCAGCTTCCTGCCTGATGTCACATAAGTCTTTTCAGATGAGTAATACAGATAATATAAATGAATAGCAGGATTTTCTTGTCCTAACACTATTGTATCTGAAGCAAGTGGGAATTCAATCAGACCTGTCATCAAAGAGGGGTAACTACTTAGGAAGTTTCAGGATGTTGCACCTAAAACTTCATCAGTATGCCCTGCAAAATCACATGTAAACTTATCAGCTTCAAAACTGCTCGTGAAGAAAAACTTGAAGATCTGACTTGCAATGCAACAGTTGGGACTCTAAAAGCCGAAAACAGTAGCAGATGGTTAGGTAGTTTTAGACCTATCAGAGAGCCAAAATAGTAAAAACCAAGAGAAATAAACAGAGGGGATGACTGGATGCTGGAAGCGAAGATTTTGCTTTACTGTTTTTTCTGTTCATTTTATTATTTCTTATTTGGATCATAGGTAAGAAAAAGCTATAAACCACCAATTAGTGATACAACTTTAAGAAAAATCAGAATAGCAAAACCTTCTAATCCGAAGATTTTTCCCCAAAGAAATGCCCCAAACTTAAAACATTTGTCTTTGTGGTTTAAGTGTTATCAACAGTTTAACACTTCTGACCTTCAGGATTGAAAAACTAAGGAGCAGGAAGCAGTCATGGAGCACATCACATCACATTTGCAGGTGATATCAAGCTAGTGATAGTATCACCAGTCAGTATGCTCAAGGACAGAGTTGCATCCTTGACAGGCAGGAGTAAAGGGCCAACCCAGACTTCAAAAATACAACAAAGAAAAATGGGAAGGAAAAAACCTCTGTAAAATAAAGGTGAGGAAAGCCAAGAGCAGGAGCAGCTCTGTGGAAAAAAACTTAGGGACTCTGGCAGGTAGTGAGCTGAGTACTGGCCAGCTGTGCACTATACAAATAGTGACAACCAACAGCATCCTTGGCTGTGTGAATAGGGTTACCATCAGAAAACCAAGGAAGTGATTATTCCTTCTACATGCTTATTAGATCGNTGGGATGGGATTGGATGGGATGGGATGGCGTGGGATGGGGTGAAACATTTGCCCTGGGAGGAGAGCTTGGTTCAGCCTAGAGCAGAAACACCTAAGGAGATGCCTCTCAGCAGCCCTGTGTGTGTCAGGAGATAATCAGGTACGCAGAGACAGGCTTGTACAGCAGTGCATGGTGGAAGACACAACTAACAAAAGACATAAACAGAAGTGGGAGGTCCCAGCTAGGCATAGAGAAACAAATTCTACTCTGAGGGTAACTGAGCACTGAAGCTTGTCTCCCAGAAAAGTTGATGGATCACTGCAGACACCTTACAATCTTTATTAATTTTTAACTCAGTGGAAGTTTGGTGCTACCAAGCTTTTATTTTAGGTATCTGATTAGGTGCAACTCAGTATTCAGTTATCCTGCCTTTTCAGACTTTTCTTGAAACTATATAGCTCAGATTTTTCAGGGTCTAATGCATTGAAAAAAATTCTGATCCTGAAGTTTTTTAACAGCAGAATGAGGAAACCGCACGTACTCAGTAAAACCAGCACTTAGCTTGCTTCACTGGATTTCTGTCTCTTGTAGCAGTACTGTTCATTTCTATGTACGATTTCCTTTTTCGAAGCCACATACTACAGAAAGGCTCAATCAAAATAGAAAGTGACTCAGTGCTGATTTTACCAGACTTAGTTTTGCTTAAAGTTACTTGACTAACTGCACCAAGCTTATTACCCTAAGCCAGAGCTCCATCTGGTCCCCACTGACTTCTGTGGGAGTAGGGGTCTACCCAATATGCTAACCTGGAATGCCTTCTCAAATGTCCATCCTATGTTCAGAACCCTCTGCTCAAACACTGCATTAAGGACTTACCTGCTGTGGAGAAAGTACATGGTCCCAAATGTTGAGCTGACTGATGGAGCCCACAAAAGATTCAGCTGGGTTGAATCCTTCTCCTTTTTGATCTTGCTCTTGACCCAACACAAGTGCGCCACCACCTAAACTCAGAATTTGAAGAGGGGTAAGAAACAAAGCCTTACAGCAGGGATCCCATAAGAAAATTAAAAACTAAGCAAAACAAAAATTTTGCTGCCCTATGATACCAGGATTTTGCAGTGAAGACCAGCCACCTTCAACACACTCCCTCTGCAAAACCTCTGGGCAGCTTTATGTTAGACTGAGGTGGGTCAACATAGTGATTTAGAAGTGACTGTCAAATACATATGGGAGCAGAAATTACCTATGGCTGCTTCAGGAATGATACTGGCTCAAAGAGATCACTTGTAGGTTAGTATTTGATGCATAATATACAGTGATGAAAAATGCAGTTTTGAGCAGGTGGAGCATATATTACAGTACTTACTTACACTTCCGGCTTTAAACAAAAGCTTACAAAGTCATACAAGTCAAATGTGATCCCATATCCTCAGAAGCACATTGAGGGTAGTCAGTGCTCTGAGACACGGCACACAAGTTTATTCTCCTTGACCAGTAACACATGAACACACATTTTCTACATCACAAGGTATGTGGACAAGGTCAAAAAGTAATGGACACAGCACACTTCCTCAGGTTTTTAGAGAGAACTCAAATTTAAGTGGGACAGACAAGGGAAAACAAGGATGATGGATTGAAATGCTTCAATATTGTATTTTTTATTTTAACTAAATAGCCTTTTGAGATTCTGTGTAAATTTGGTATCAAAACAAAACATCTTTACAGCCAAATAATACCAGGTTTTCATAGCTGTTCAATGCTGAAGATACTCCTTTATATGCTCTCTGATATTATTCTACAGATGACTGATCACAGGAAACAATGAAATAGCAAACCCCACCTTGTTAGGAAAAAATATAAACATAACTTCAAATATATAACTGAAAAGAACACGAAAAGGCAAAGTCAATCAACCCTGAAGACACATATGTAAGGGAAATGCCAGATAAACTTTATTTTGTTGAGTGAGACCCTTACTCTCACAGGAGCCAACTCTGCACAGGTTCCTTTGAGGACCAAACTGTGCTGTCCATAAAACAAGTTACCTACTAATACACCGTAGAAATGTGCATTCTGTCTTCAGTAATGCTGAGTGAGGGGAACTGTCCTCACAAACAAGAACAGCAAGCATGAGCTTTTCAGAAATGCTGAAAATGTGAATTTACATGCTAAAAACAACCAAACATTTTCTCGCATATTCTGCAACAAAACCAGAATGAAAGCAATAGATATGGTGTAATACAGATAAAGCATACCAGGGATTTTTGATCCAACAGAGAGCCCGCTGCCTCCATCGGACAGTTTCCCATCGATGTACACCTTCCACGCCCCATCTGTGCACGTCCATGTCACCGCAATGTGATGCCAGTTACCATCGTTCACAGAAGGACAGTCTGTTATCTTCTCTTTCCCATTCACATAAAGAACCCAGCTGCATGGAAGGAAGACACAGGCATACTCAGCTGCATGAAGCTACTTAAAAAGCATGGTGTGTCCCCCATGACTCAAAGAAATGCTATCTGACTAACAAGTAACTGTGACTCTGTCATAGGAGAACTCTCTCTTGAAAGAACATCATTGACCATATCTCTCTCACAGAGGACCTGGAAGTTGGTTATCATATGCAAAACATGGTGAAATAAGCCACACATTTTTGTAAAAAAATATTAAGGCTCAAGTCATGGCTGCATAGTGGATTCTTAAATTTAACTGTTGATTTTGGAGTCACATTCTGCTTCAGTAAAAGTGCAAGACATAATCTGCTTTTACAATCATGCCAGAAGTACTCTGAGTGCTGAGCTCCATTTGTTCCACTCATTGTCTCAATGAGGCATTTAGAAAAGATGTGAATATAGTCCAGAAAAAAGTCATGTTGTCTAAATTCACTGCTCTCTTGCCATTACTCCTCTACAGAGCAAATAATGATGGAAACAAAGCACAGAGAAAAACAAAACAAAGATACAACAACTCTGTCAAGGGACAGATTTTTCTACCCCAAAGTAGACAAAGCTTATATTTGAACTTCTGTTCTACACTTCCTTCATCAATCCAAGACATCTGTAAACGATAGAAAATCGAAGCTGTGATTTACCCATTGTAATCAGTCAGAAGAAATGCATTATCACTTCCATTTTCTACTGCATAAGAAATGGGAGTCCCATAGTTTGTGGTGTCAGTGGATTTCATCCAGAATGTACATGTGATGTCACCAAGGGACGGTAAATCGCCATCAAGCATGACATATCCATAGATACCAGAGACTTCAAAATCTAGATTGAAACCAGAGGACTGTTCTGCAAAAAAGACAAAGAGTTTTCAGAACAATATTCCAACAAACAGGGAAAGAGAATCCAATGAAACCTAAGCAAATGCAATAAAGTGGAGTGCAGTCCACCCACAAAAATTACTCACTAAATTGAACAGAGGTAGAAAGAACTTTTGGCAGTCTAACATCAGCCAGCATACAGAGCTTTCGAAGGCTAGAATATAGTGTTTGAAGACAAATAACCAGAAAAGATCTTGATTATCTGCCGATGAACATGAACTTTTCTTCTCTGTCCTCTATCACTGAAATGACTTATCTGTCTGCCATCTAGCATCCAACAGCATAAAGAGCTGGTTAAAATCAGCTGGTTCCATTTAATCAAGGCATGAAGAAAAACCCCCAAACAATCCAAGATTTACACCATTCTGGATTTACTGAAATACACTGCCCTGGCATGGGACAGCACATCTGTGTCGCTGTTCAATGCACAGTGACATGCTTTACAAGGATGCTACATGTAAGGTTATCAAGTGGAACTCTCCTGAAAACTGGGTGTTAAACTCTGACATAGGATGACAGGTGTACATGTCCTGCATGTCTTCCGTCTTTGTGAAAAATGTGTGGCTTCTGTTTAAAGATGCACCAGTTACTTTATAATTTGCGGGGAGAGGGATTTAAGCCTTGTGGTGGGAGAGGGATTTACGCCGGTGGTCTCTGGCATCCCCCAGGAAGTCGTGCTATGGATGTGACCCATGCCACTTCTCCATAGCAAATTGATACCCTTGTAGTTCTGAAGCTAGGACTATCCCTTACCAATCTCTAACTCTGTGATGCAAAGCCCTGTACAAAATACAAGAAACAGAAAGATCTACTTAACTCAGAAACATACAGCAAATGCAAATCAAATTCAATAGACTTACTGGATATTAAAAAGACAGAACCATGCCTTAGAAAAGAGAAATGACACAGACACATGCTGTTACTTGTCTGCTATTACACTTTTTAATGCTGCAGTCACACAGGCTTCACTCATCCTCTCGCAGTCCCACCACCCTAGCTACTTTCTGGGGAAGCTGTATGAAATCAGCCCAGCCAGTGCAAATCTCGCACAGAGACTTAGTCAAGCCACCTTTTTCTGAGACTTAGTCCTGTGTACCTGTTTCACACCTGCTGCCTGTAAAGCCAGGGGGACATTTACAAACGTACGAGTTCAAGGCATCCACACAGGTGGCTTGGTTTAAGCACGGACTGGAGTCACAGTCATTGATGTTCACTTCACAGTTCAGTCCTGTGTACCCTGTCACACACAGACACCTACGAGGAAGAGAAAGATGCACACTTCAAAGGTGACAGCTGTCATAACAAAAAATTCTGGCTACGAGGCCAGATTTTTTTAGTATTATTATATACTGCTCTCTGCTAATGAGAACAGTATATAATAATACCAAAAAAATCAACCGATGATATATACAGAGTTAATGGAGTTTTGTTTTGGTCATTCCTCTTAAGCATGCTAGTATTCTGTTAGCTGCATAATATCGCTTCTAGGCAGGGACAAACAGCCCTTATTTCTTTGTATGAAATAAAGATATCAAATAACCATTTGCACTTCCATGAGTAAAACAAACTTCCTACATACATAGAACTAAAGATGAGAGGTATGCAGTTTTTCAGACAGTCACCTTTGTATACAGGGAAAACCAAGCCACTATAAAGACACCAAAACCAAGGTGCTTGAAACGCATCAAAACTTCTGGGGCTTTTGGGAGGGAAAGACTCACTAAACACAGATGTTAACAGGTGGCCTGTCTACCCATACAGTTATCTAGGATATGACACTTCTACTGGTATTTGTAGTTTCTGATCAGAGTTCACATACCCTAAATCATAAAATTAAATAGCTGGAAGTTTACTCTGGGTTTTGTATTTTAACCTCTATAAGCTCAATATATACAGCTATCCCTATCTTTCCAAGCTATAGAAATATAGTATCACCAGGTACATAATTGGTCATCATGTATTATTCCAAGAGAAAGCAAGATAAGCCCCTAAAGTCTGCGAAAATGGATGTATTTTGGAAGATCAATATTAAAACCATGAAGTCCTACCATGCTTACATTTCAAACTGCATATTTTCTTTGCTGTTTTCCTTGGAATTTTTAAAGAGTCACGTCAAGGATATATTTTCTTGTCTTTAAAGATATTCTTTAATGTGCATAAATGGGCCACTTATTTTGGATGAGACTGCCAAAATATGCTGTCTGAAATCTAAGAAGGCGGAGGCACCCCAGCATGTCTGACCTTCCACATTATATTACATCTATCATCTGTTTTTCACCTGAAGCTGTTGATACCATCTTTGCATGTAGCTCCATTCCTACAGGGTCTGCTGAGACACTCATCAATGTTTCTTTCACACAAGACACCAGTAAAACCTGGGAGACATTTGCAGGAGAAACTTCCAACTCGATCTTCACAAACAGCCCTATTAATACATGGGTTTGAAAGGCATTCATTCATCTCCCTTTCACAACGATCACCTGAGGGGAAAAAACAAAGAACAAAGTAACAGTTCTAGATTGAAAGATTGAATTAACCTAAGAAAGAAGCCTATTAACCCATCTCTCTTTTTTAAAGGATATAGCAGATCTTCTGAGAAAAAGCAAATATCAGAGTAGACATTTAGGTTTGGTATTTACTCCATTAACAGAAGTTAACACAGAAGCATTATGGGAACCATCCTAAAAATTACAAAAATAACATGTAGCAAACTCGAATTTAAACACAACTAATTTGGGGCGAACCAGGAAATCACCTGAGAGACTATTCTAAGCAACTAATAAAAAGCTTCTATGAAAGACATTTGGCTGAAATTCTAAGGAGAGATGTGAGAGCCAGACACACATGATTCTGTGATTTATGATGTGCAAGAGGCCCTATATCACAAGCACTGAAACTGTACGCGATTTTATAGTGGAGCTCTTTGGCAACATGCAATCAACAAATATGTGTATTTGTTACAGAAATCTGTGAAAGTAGATTGTGGGATTGGGGAGCAGTTTCAACACAGACCATTTTATCTACTGTTAAAATATTTTTACTTTTAAAATAAAATGAAAGGTAACTATTTGAACCCATTAGAATGCCATCCCTTAACCTCACACAGCAAGTTCACAGCAAAATTAGTAATTGAAGATCTAGCACTTGGTAAATCCTTCTGAAGTCATGTTTACACTACAGAGTCTGAGAGATTAGATGGACCTGAGGAACATCCACAACTTAACATTCATATCAACATGCCATATATTATATATATTGCTATATAGCAGTGAGATAGAAGTACTTTGGGTAGGGTAGGAAGACACATTTTTTTGTCAGGAAGAGTAAAGGCTGACTTAAAGAGAACAAGATGTACCTGTGAACCCTTTTGCACATGTGCAGTGGTAGCCATTCTTGCCGTCAACACAGTGGGCTCCATTCAAACATGGACTGGAGCTACATTCATTTATGTCTTCCTCACACAAGAGACCTTCAAACAGCAAGGATTACAAGGCACAATCAAGACACAGTCACAGACTGTATGCTGCAGAGACTGGATGTGGACAACAGAACAATACCATACCGCAAGCACGACCAAAGGTTACCCAGAGCAGGTGACAAAATTATGTGACTGACTGCACTACAGAGATCATCTGTCTTATTTAGATGCTGGGATCAAGAAGCAAAGTCCACTGTGAATCTTTAAAAGTTTTAAAAATCAATCCAGCTAATGCTGCTGTCAATAAATATATAGTCATAAACATGAACAGTGAGGGAGAGCATTTCTAATGGAAAACACAAAGCTTTTTCTTTGATTACACAAAATTATCTCCTCAGTAGTTCATTTCCGTATTTAGAAATCAGATGTTGTTTTGGCCAGCTGTACAAGCGTGTTAGTTTCCCTGAATATTTCAATACCTTAAATGTGCATGCAGGTGACAGTTAAAAAGACCGAGGAAAAATATAAACAAAAGCCTGCTCACTCATTCATAGAGATGCCATAAAGCAACCACATAAATGCTGTGTCTAGCTAGGCAGTCAGTCTGACAAGCACTTTCCCTGTTAGTATTCACTAGCTCCCTAAACCTTATTACTTTTTTCAGACCAGAAATGTCACAAAAAAGAAGGATACATGCACACACACTCCCACACTCTGTCCTTGGATTGTCCTTTTATTTCAAAATCTATTCACATATAGTAGAACCTGACTCAAACCTGTAGATCATATTGTTTTCCTGTTATAGCTGGGTATGGAATTACATAGCACTTGTGCTTTGTATTACTTACTTGACACAGAAACCAAGCCTGTCTGAAGAAAAGCTATGAAGTGAAACAAATTACCTGAATAGCCTGGTTGGCAGTGGCAAACAAAGGTCCCAATGCCATCTTTGCATATTCCATTGTTTTGACAAGGAGATGATTTGCACTCATCAACTTGTGTTTCACATTTCAAGCCTAGAATGCAAAATAAAGGACTGAGAATAGGAAGAAAAATTTAAAATTGTTCAGAAAAATGGATATCATGACTACCTAATGTAAGAAAACATGATTAATTGCCTACATTAGCAGATATTCAGGTGTATTATCTTTTCACTTTTCATGTGCTTTAACACAGACCTGAGACAAATGTCAGAAAGGTGTGATACCCATAGGGCAACAGATTGATCAGCTTCAGAGACTGGCAATCAAAAGTAACTTCTTGATAACAGCTGAATTATAAGACATCTCTTTTATTTGAAGCAACTGGGTAGCTAACACTGAAGACAAGTACAGGCTCTGTACAGGTGGAATTAGCTGTCAAGACTGGCAATTTCTAGCTTTTGTTAATCATAAATATTTCCAAATGATAGTATTTTCACTTTCATGAATTCCATTAAAAGAAATCCCATCCAAAACCTTTTCTGCAAAACACAATATAATTTAGCAAGGACATGAAGAAGTATCTATTTTCTTATATATTTGAAATAAGTGATGAATATTCCAATTAGTTAGGCTGTACTGAAATGCTTTGCTCCATTATGCTTCCTCCTTTTAAGGGCATTATGAAGTACTAGCTACTTCACCTACTACCTAGCTACTTCCCAGTTTTTTACCTGTATATCCAAGGGGGCATAAGCAAATATATCCACTTCCCAGCTGCTTGCATGTCCCATTATTGTGGCATGGTTCCAGAAAACACTCATGAAAGACCTGCCAAAGGCACAAGTGATACACTTGCAGCAAAACTGGCACACAATACTCTAGTTTTAAACTGTACACCCCATTAGTCACTTTGGAAAGATGGGATAAGAAAGTCACCAGCATTTAGCTTCTAGTTCCTCTTCTGTCTTCTCAGTATGGTAACCATTTGTGGTTTTTTCCTACTGAAAAATATGAATATTATCTGAATAATTATCTGAATATTATTTATTACCTGAATATGTCTGAATATTATTTTAAAATTACCTTTCACCTAGCAAAATTTCCTCAAAACTGTCTGAGCTATGATTCACAGTTTATATTAAGCTATATTTATATGCAAGTTCTGCACTTAGCATCCCTCTACATCAGCTAATCACTTCCTGCTACTGGCCATCAGGTGACCTGGCAGGGAACTTCACCATGTGACATTAATTCCCCAATTCTTGCAAACTCAAATTCATCAAAGCCCTTGAGTAAATGGTCAACTAAAACCACAGGAGATCCATTTGTCACCTGTCCCTGTGTTATATAATGGTTCAGGCCAAATTTGTCCGGAGTCAGCTTTGCTCCTGTGTACACAATATCCCAAATTTCAATTCAATCAAAGCAGTCTTGTCAAGAATTACAGACTTGGGGTGAGGGGCTGGGGGTAAGGAGGCATCTCCAGCAAACATTGTCACTAGACTTAGTTTCACACGAGAACTTGCCTGTATTTCAGAGAGGTTATTCACAAGAGAAGGGAGCTCTGCTCGCCTCCTCTCAAGCGTATCTGTGTTACAGTATGTAAACTCAAGATTTTATATCTGAAACTTAGGTGTCTGGTAGCATTTTCTGGAACTCAGCATACGGAAGATCTCAGATGACTGAACACAGTCAATATGTTTTTTCTAGATTGTCTGAACTTTTTCTGTGCAGTTCAGTTTTCTTTCACAAATGTAATAAGTACTTCATACATCAGGTGAAGGCTTCAAAATGAGAATTTAAGATTGTCAGCAGTTGATGCCACTTCCTCTGTTCAGTGGAAGTGCTTCTATGATTACAAAGAGGGTTTGAGTGCTCCCCTCTTAACCATTGCTTTCACCTCTTCAGGAAATAAAGTCAGCAAAAGAATTACAGTTTAAAAGGTATTACTTGTTTACTGGTGCATTAAGTGCTTTTTCTTTCATTTGAGATAACAGGAAAATAACACTTGACCTTACCTGACTGCTGACTTTGTACTCCTTGCTGATATTTTCTGGCAAGGCTGGCACCATCATTATACTTTCCTCAGCTGCTGAAAAAGTAGAGCCAAAACCTAAAGATATGAAAGATATGAAAAAGCACTGTAAAGATATGAAAGCACTGTTAATAAGACTGCATAGCAAGGTCCCAGTTCCAGGGGGCATTATAACTGCGTGTTAGTAATACACCTAAAGACATGCTAAAATGAGTGAATTTTTGGGAATAAAAAGAGAACTTTACAGTACACATTACAAAAATACATATTTGTAAGTATATACATGTGTGTACACATAAAAATATTTTGTAGGTTTTTATATACAAATACATGCATGCATATACATATTGTTGAGTATTTGTATGTTTCTCTCTATAGCATATATGTGTAATACACACAGGTGAGGTACACACACACTGCATATGTATACTCTGTTTATTGAGCCTTGACATGTATCACAGTGAGTCTTAAAAACAGAGGCAACACCAGTAGGCAGAACCAGCTGAGAACTTCACTGCTTAAAATCAAAGTCCTACATTTGTCCAGAAAGTAAGCGTGATGTTTTCTGTTTAGACTACTTCTGGCTGTCCTTTAGATGTTCCCCTTACTCACTTCATGCAGCAGAGATAATTTGGCTTACTTGAACAATCTGCGATGGATCTGGCACCAATAACAGTTGTTGTTCCATAAAAGGGACAAGACAAGCAGTAGGACTTCCCTGGGTCTGGTTGGTAATAGTCTCTGGGACAAGGGTAGCAAGGTGTCAAACCTGTGCGAGAGAACTCGCCTGCAAGACATGGTACTGCAAGAAGAAAAAAACGTTTTTGAGAGACCTCATCTCTTGCACATCCACCTTACTTCCCTCCACCTCACTTCCCACCACCTCTTTTTTATCACTTTCTCTTCTGTCATAGTCTCTTCTTAGACTTAAAAGGAACAGGATGAAATCTGCCAGGAATTCACAACTCCAAGAAATGTCAATTTAAAATCTTCTGTGAGATGCCATATTGTTCTCAAATGATTATGCAAATAACTGGAAAGTATTTAATTTTACTATTTTTGCTGCTCTGGGGGCAGTTTTTAAATGGAACTTCACAACTTTTTTTTAGTTTTTTTTTATAGTTTGTTTTTTTGGTGGTTTGTTTTTTTTATTGTTGTTGTTGTTGTTGGTTTTTTCCCCCTTCAAGAAGGAGTAAGGACAAAGATAAGCCTTTTTTGCACCATGAATCCTTACAGATGATTTCCCTGGGAATTCTTCTGGCAAAGCTTGCTAAAGACAACGGAGAAGAATTTCTTTGAACAAATTATGGAGCAAACTGTGGTAAAATTCAGAATTTTTTTACAGAAAACAAGGGAGAAATAATAGTGACAATTCCCTTTCTCTTCTGTAAGGAAAAAGACTTTATTTTCATTTAGGTACCCATCACATATCTCATTTTATTCCTCATTATATAAGAATCACAGGAGGATAATTGCTAGCAGGAGATGACCTATCATTTTGCTGGGAAGTGTTCCTTGGTCTACACTTAATCCAAAGAGGAATTCAGTCTCAGGCAGATGAATTGGATTACATTAGCTGATGTTTAAACAACAATTTTGACATTTTTAATATTTAGTTTAAAAAAAATTCATTACTCTTTTTGTTACAAACCTCCACAAGCTGAGACATCCACTGCACCTCTTTTTACTGTTGATGTATTTTCCGGACAAGAGATACAATTCCTGGATCCAAATGATGGCTGATATGTTCCAAGTGGACATGTTTCACATGTCTCAAGACCATTAGGTGAATATGTTCCCTGCTTGCACTGAGCTATAAGGCAAAAGATTTCAGAAAGACTAAGCAATGTTCAACAGGAAACATGGGCCCTGATCTCTGAAAATAACGTTGAAATCACAACATACATCACAAGGAATTTTATTTCATACTCTGAAGGACTTAATCCAAGAGCAAAAGGAAAGACAGTTGTGATAAGGTACTGATAGTGTAATTGTGAATTATTAACCAGTGAATTCTCTCCAATCAGACTCACAGATGATTTACTGCAACCTGGTTACTCATTTTAATCAACAAAACTGATGGCAATAAAGACAATAAAAATTAAATCAAACTAGCTATTTCCTTTTCAGAAGAAGTTATGAACACATAGTGGTTCTGTGCTGTTCAAAGCCTCAGCACTGTAGGGTGGGATAGAGAGGGGCTGGCAAGGATGACAATGGAATTATTAGTGTCTGAAATATGCAATCACCAGAATGAAAAGCCGAAATGAAAGACAGAAATTAAACAAAGCATCAAAGGACAACTCTTCTCAAAAGCTCTGCCTGGGCATCCTAGAGCAGTGATGAAAATTTAGATAATTCCCTATGCATGTGCATTAAGGTGCAATTAGGACTGCTCCTCATTTCACAGGCCAGCTTCATGCCAGTACTTCCAGCATGGGGCCCAAAAGAACATCACTAAGAATTCAGAAGTGGCTGTCCAAATAAGACAAAAGTTCTTACCTTTGCACTCAGAGATGCTTCTAGAGTGTAGATACTCAGTATAGCTGCCAGATGGACAACTTTTGCATTCCAGCTGCCCTTCCTCATCTTGATAGGATCCAGTCCAGCAGCTTTCACAGGTAAGATGCTCCAGTGAGTAATAGGTACCCAAAGGGCAGTTGACTGTAATGTAATGTTGGAAACCTAAGTTTCCCTTAGAGTGAAATATCATACATGACTCTCATGCCTCTGGTGTTCCCATTTAGTCAAACAATGTTTTTATGAAATGTGACTCTGTTCCTCAGCAGACAGGGCATCCCTCTGGAACACTGCAAGATTTAACTATGCACAAGAAATGGAATCCAATTCCCTGTCTTAGCTACACATCACTCACAAGACTAGCAAGGTTAAAAGACTGCATACCAAGCACTGTTTTCTCTGTATGGCTAAGCATGCATTGCCTGATTTCCCCCTGGGAGTGGGATGTTGGGTACAAAGTATCTCTTTTCCATAGGCCTTGGTTAGGAACATAAACATCCCCTGGAACTCAAACTGTGCAAAGCATTTTTGCAGTTTATTGTTGTGGGAGACCACAAGCACTGGACTGTGTCAAATCATAACCCTCTGCAAACATCCTCTGAAACTTTGTTTTGCAGAAGGATTTTAAATACACATAAGAAACAAATAATCTGGCTTACCACACATTCTCCCTCTTAGCACAGAACCAGGCCTGCAGAAAAGAAAGGCTTTCTCGGTCTTCAGCGAGTTGGTATCAGCTACAATGAGTTCAGATGCAAACTGAAAAGAATACATAGGTTCCTTATTGAGAGTTCTATTCAGCCTGTTTGTGATAGTTTCCAGAGTTTTAAGGAGCCGTCTCTGGTTTTCCAGTTCCAATGTATCATTCCTTTCATCAGGCAGTGGCACGCTAGCTGGAATATAAACAGCAAACACAAAAAACACACAGATTTTGCAGTCAGCACTTCCAGTGTACTCTGGAATTTATCAAGAATGCAACACTCAAGCCTGCCAGTGGAGAGTGAAAAGCAGACCATGTACACAAAGCTCTTCATGAACATGAGGCTGTGATCCTTCCCTGAAGAAGAAAGTCTGTGATGAAATGGGGCTATGAATGTGTCCAGAGAACAGCAATCTGCATCTTCACCAGGCCTCTGTGAGCTAAAGAAGTTTCACTGAATGTATTAGAGACACAATTTTTAAAAAGAAGGAAAAAGAGAAGTTGAGTGTTTTGACTCATCTCACCTGTGATGTTAAATATTAACTTGATTTTTTGGTCAGTCATTGGAACATTCAGCTTATGCCTTTTGACTCGAGCAGGTGTTGCTTTTACAGAGGCAGAGAGATGCTTGGATAAGTCTTCTCCTTGTACTGCATCAACAAAATCACCATAGGAATACTCCAGGTGGCTTGCTGCTCCCCAGCCAGCNAAAAAAAAAAAAAAAAGCAACATCGTGTGGAAAACAAGTACCCCCTAAAATACAACTCCAATATAATCTGCTTGAAGCTCCAGATGATATGTGTTGACTTTGACTCTGTACAAGTGGCTACTGTACCCACATTTTAGTAAAGAAAAATCCTACTCCTAACTGATATCCTAGAGGTCCTGAGTATGGTGAAATTAGTCAAAGCTTTTATGAGCTAGTTACAGAAGTTTTATGTTGCAATTTTTTCTCTTCCTCTGCCTTGCATAACCCTCACCTGCACCCTCACCTGCTAGCAGCTTCTTCAACAATTTCATTTTACCCTTGATTCCACTTCTTGTTTATTTACAGACAGCATAGCCTACACTATGGCTCGACTGCATCTTCTACCAACTCCTGAACAGTCCTAACACTGTCTGGCCTCTCAGAAAAGCCATCACCTAATGTGTGTATTACCCCCAGACAGGCATTTCTTGTAATGCGCAGGGAGTCAAACTTGCCCTTGTCTAACATCCTTCATCACTCTAACTTAATTTCAATCAAAATATTTTCTTCTAGTTTTTCATGATTACTAAATCTAGAGTGATGTGATCTATTTCATCGATCTAGATTATTTTTTAAAAGATGTGAAGATAGAAAAAAAAATCTGCCAACTTTCTGTTAGCATCACCAAGATTATGTTTTATTTACAGTGGTGACTAGGACAAGGTAACTCCACAATTTAATATTCTGTGAGTGTTTCACAAACAATTTTCTAAACTGCTGTCTCTTCTATACTTGCTGCCTGGAGAGTTCTCCTCTCCCGCTTCCATAGTGTAAAATTATGAGAAACTCCTGAAAAATAGCAACAAGGTTAGTCTGGAAGGAAGCTGACATGAACCAGAAGAGAATAGGATGCTACATTCCATATCAGTAACATTGTTTTTTCCACATGCCTTTGCAGATTACTTCCAGCTGTCATCAGCATTCATCCTTACCCTGATAACAACTGCAGACTGAACATCCAGACCTGCCCCATGTCTGAACACAAACAAATGCTGTCAGAGTGCAGCATTATAAAAGGTGAGCATAAGCAGGAAGTTCTAACAAGTAACTCCACTATGAACCTGTAAAACAGACACAGTCCTATGACAGATTCTGATGTGGATCTACCAAAATGACTCCTGCTAACAGAGGTAAGTTATCCACTGTGCTGGTTTTGACCTTAGTTGGT
>VWYI01000783.1:10074-21243 GCA_013399455.1 Anthoscopus minutus | reverse complement strand
CAGCCCACCTCCTCTCCTTTCCCGACTGACGNCACCAATTTTGTGTAGTGGTTTAGATTCACCAATTTGAATTTCCCAGCCCACCTCCTCTCCTTTCCCGACTGACGACATAGAAACAAAACCTGGGATTTTACATCAGTTATCACTTCTACAATAGTCTTTCCTCCATTTTCATAGGGCAAGGAGTCTTCTTTTCCACACCCTGGTGACTTTTCCACAAGAACACAGTCCTCTCATGGTCTTGCATTTTCACAAACAGCAGCGGCCCGGTTTAGAAAATTTCTGCTATTGTGAAATTCCTCCCATTTCACAGCCTTCTCACAGATGAGTGAATGGGCCATGACAACTTATCAGGTGTTATTTTTTTAAGGATGAGCTGTTCAAAAGGAAAGGCTCTCTTCCTTTATTTCTGCAATCATCTTCATCTCCAGGAAGAGAATTATTTCTCTTTTCTTCTTGAGGCACAGAGTCTTCTTCACTCTCACCTCTGTCTCTCTCTCTGTTTAAGCTTCTCATAGCATCACTGTTTCTTCAACATCTGCTTTGCTTAATTGTGGCTGCCTCTGCTCAGGTTTACATTTGAACACTCCATCCCTCCTTTGTTTTCTCTCATGAATTAAAGGAAATACTATCGTTTATTATAGTCCAAATCTATGGTATTACCAGAAGAATTTTTCAGCCACATGAGACATCTCCTCATTCTCCTTCCATCTGAAACTTGAACTCCTTCTTTCACTGACCTTGGTGTCTTCATGTTGTCACTCTGTGTTTTTCTCTCACCCGAGGGGACAATCGTGCTCTGCAGGTCTCATCTGCACTGGCATGACTTAACATTTAAGGTTAACATTTCACCCCGGCCAGCAGGTGTTGGTGGGCAGTGGCTGAGGCAGTCACGGTGATGGATTTCATTTGCGCTGGGCTCCTCTCTCTCTCTCTCTCTGTCTCTCTCTCTGCCCGGCAGCCGAGGCGGGTGCCACAGTGGAGGTGGGGAGGGGCCCGGGCCCAAGCCTGGGGGATTCCAGCTCGGCACAGGACGGAGAGGGAGGGCAGGGCTTGGTGTTACCGAGATCTCAGCAGCTCTGACCTGGCCCAGCTCCGGCCGGGGCCCCCTGGCCTCCCATCCCCACCCGGGAGCCGCTGGGGCCCGGCCCGGCCCGGCCAGGCTGCGCAGGCCGCAGCTGAGCGGGGCTGGCCCCACAGAGCTCCCGATACCTCCTGAGGCAGGAAGCCAAAAAGGACTTTTGGAACTACCTGGGTTTTAAAATGCAGTGGTCACAGAAGTGGAGTCAGCTTCTCAATTGTTTACCAAGCTTTCAATTCTCAGAACTACGCAGCCATTGGCCTTTCCTCGGCACCGAGGAAGCTCCCAGGAGCCTCTCAGGAAAAACCATTTCTGTGAATGGTTTTCTTCCTTCTTCCTAAATATCAACCATTATCAAACCAGCACAGTTTATTCTAAGAGACATGATGTACCTAAGAATAGTTATGCAGAAATTATGCTAGATAAATCCCATATTGAAAAGGGAGAGCCTGTCTTCGAGAGATACCAATTCAATGGAAAGATTCTCTTATGTATAAAGATTTGTTGAAATCCACATGTACCTCAGTAGCAGAGCTGTCAACAAAACCTGCAGTGTCACCTTTTTTCTCTCCTTATTATACCACCATGGCTTTTAGGAGAGGTAAATGGGGTGACAAAGAATGAGAAATGGTATTTAACACAGTTTTCACTTTTTTTGTTTTTCCTTAAGTCTTGCAGCTCTCAATAGGACTCTAATCAGAATTTTCTTCATTCCAGAAAAGTTGAAATAAAAGTTTTCTCCCCTACATGAGTCTTTCGCATGCCACTTATTTGTTGACTTCCATGCTTCTGTCAATCAAGCGATGTCTTTCAACCTTCATGCATTCAGAAGGCAACAATTTGAAGTAAAAGACTTGAAGAACCACTACCATTAAGCTAACTTTGATGGTAATCCCTTTTCACTGTCGCCCTGTTTGTATGCACAGGAATGCAAAGCTGCTCAATTTCACTTTATATCAGACACGAAGGAAATAACATACTGTGATTCTCTCTCTTTTTCCAAAAGAGAGGGCACACTTGCAAAGTCTGCCTGCAGCAAATCTCGTCTACCTGTGGTCTGCTTTAGAAGAGTGGCTTTTCAAGGCCTCTCACAGGCTGCCTCAATCCAGACTTGGTGACAGAACTGCCTACAGCAATATTTAGCCATTTTATTTGCCACCCTTGGCTGCAAATGCAAAAGAGCAGGCACGCCTCAGATAAAACTCACCACAAGCATTCAGAGAAGGTAATCGCTCTGATCTGACCCACAAAAGAGAGAAAAACTGCATATATCCTATGAATTTGCAGGCATCCAGGCACAGCTCCTCACAGCTGCACAGCTGTCCTTCACACATGAAAGAAACAGGTCCAGCTACCAAACATCTCTTTTAGCTTTTCCTTCTGTTCAGTTCTGTTCAGGCTTCTCCAAACCACAGCCCTGCACAGCATTGCAGCTGCCTGCCCCAGATCCTCAGCAGTTGTAACCCAACCTGACTCCATGGATTTCAAATGCCTTTTCCACCCACTGGAAAACCCATCGGCAAGTTGAAAGTACTTCCCTCTCCTCCCTCCCGCCTACCACACAAATATACACAGACACATCCACATACATGGTGAATGGAATGAGTCCAAAAAGTTTTTCTCAACTCTGGTAGCAATATATATATTTTTTTTCCCAGACAAAAAGACTTGGAAGGAAAACTTTGAATGCTTTCCAAAGCAAATGTCCCTGAGGCAAGAGGGATGAGTGTAAAGAAAAGCTAGAGCCTAGATCTGCAAGAACTTCTAACATGGAGACCTGAGGCAAATGTCCATTTCTCCTTTTCTTTCCCTCCTGCAACAAATCTGCACTGTACACATCAGTGCATCCTTCTGTCAGACATTCCTCATTGCTGCCAGATCAATGAGGATGTGGCAGCTTCTGCCAGGGAAGTGGAAATGTGCTGGTCTTACATTGTTGATAGTGACTCTCCCACAGTGAGCTGGGGAAGGATACCAATTTTCCTTAACTCATGTTCCTCACTGAGGAACAGCTGGGATAGGCAAAAGAAGCATCTCCCACCTGAGTGTATGTGTGTGAAAACTGCTGGGAAAACCAGAGAGAAATGTTCCTATTTTGGAGTAATTGGGATAAGAACATAAAAATGGAGAGATGAAGAAGGTGAAGTCTTTGGCCCCCGTTTTGTCCTTTTTTGGGGGCTTGAAGTGGTTAAATCAAAGAGCTTCTGATTTTCAGATCTGTACAATGGAAGCCCTCTCTCTCAGATTACAAAACATCATTAAAGTGGGAATGATTGCGTGATAGGATGGGGAGAAAAGGGCTCAAAAAATAACAAATCCTTCTCTTTTGATTTGCTAAAGAGAAGGTAATCACCACTGTGGGATTTGATGAAGTCAGGTTGGCTAGCCCTACCTTTGCTCTGGAAATAGTGCAGCTTTCCACCAGAGGAATTGCAGTTGGGCTCAGTGAGATGAACATGCAACAGAGAGTTCAGGGTGAGACCTTGAACTTTGGTCACTCCATCATCTACTGCAAATTCACAGCAGAGGTCTCAGCATGTACTGAGTTCTGTGTGACTCCCTAATCACCACCCAGGGCACAAATAGAGCCATTTTCTGAGTTTATATGGCTCTGGGGCCAGGATGATCCCATGCTGACACATGTAAAATATTCAACAGATGGAGTCTCTCAGTGCTTTTGCAATACAAACCACCATAAGACTATTAATGAGGCACTATCTTTTAAATTAATCTCTCCAGCATAAAGTTGGCGGTGATGGGCTATTAATACATCTCAGATAAGCATATTATCTGAGCATCTTCTGGGCAAATCAAACTCAATGCAAAGTTTTTAGCTGATTTCATCATCCCGTTGCCTCTTTTCCTTCTGTGACACTTTAACACTTCTTGGCATATAGGCTGCTTTTCTTGCAAAAATTTTGTTGCAGTCAATTTTTTTAATTGCCTTTTCAATTGGATTGGAAAGATGCAAGTCTGATGGAGGAAAAAAAGCTCATTTGACTAGATACGGTTGTGGCTAAGTACTAATAATCCCCAAAGACACTTAGATGAATCTTAAGTTCAAAGATTTTGATTATGTTTACATTTTAATTTCTAGATTCATAATGCACTTCACACAATGAATAAATGTAGCAGTACTTGTGGAAGATGATGTCCTGTTGGAAGCTCCGGCCATTTGCAAGGCTGGCTTTATCTGTGACTGATTCCTTCCCTTTGTAAGCAGCCCTGGGATTTCCAGATTCACCAAGTTGTCATCTTCCTTTTAAGCATAGAACAAATATGTAACATACCATAGACTTTCTTTATTAGATTAATTAAAGAAACATATTAATTTCCAAGTAAATGAAAAATATTTTTAATCATTGCCTGTGAACCACTTAGCACATTAACTTGTCCCTCTGAAATCATTTACTTAAGTGTGCCCTCAGTTTGCTTAATCCATAACTGGTCAATAGTATATTAATATTACAGTCTCATTTCGGATCTAAGCATGTCTGAGCCTATTAAACTGTCACTCTGGATTTACTTGCAGGGAAAAATTATCTGCATTCAGAGATAGAGGGAGAAAAGTATTAAAGTGAATCGAGCACTAATGAAATTAATCATAATCATCATAAGTACTTTCAACTCCTGTCACCCAGTGGGAGATGCTGCTACAGGAAAACTCTGGAGCTCTCTCAGCTTTTGTTTGTTCCAAAGAGACTGATAACACTCTGGTGATCACTTAGAATCATTCCTATTTTTTTTAAACTAAGAATCAACCTTAGAGGCAACTTTGAAATACAAGCCACTTCATGGAAAGCTTGTTCTAGTGAACTAGTTTAATGTAGGTCAGACCTACCATAGCTAGCGTTATAATTCATTCAAAATGTGAGATCCCATCTCTTGCTGTTTACTTTTACTGCACTGCTAGTGAACCTAATGGGTATAATTTACAGGTCCAAGACAACAGGAGGAAAATTATCTATGTCCCTGCAGAGCAAGATACATAGATATGTAGATAGATAGAGATATTTAGCTATATAGAGCCAGATCCCAAGGTATGTAAATCAGAATAAGTGCATGGTGCATTAAAGCCAATAAAACTATGTAGTTTTGTATCAGTGATGTAAGATCATCCCTTACAGCACTCCTCTTACATCATGCAAATATTTTATAATCCTTTAATAATACTTAACTGCAAAAATGTCTCTTTTTTTTTCCCTTCCAATTGCTGTAGTGACAAGACACTAATCCGTATCTTGTTTAATGCTATGAAACTTTTGAAGGGCTCCCCCATGTATCTTCTTTGAATTCATCAGTTGTCTACAAACTCCAGTGTTGTATGGATTAAACCTCTGATGAAGAGGAACATCACAATGGGAAAGGCAAAAAATAGCAGCAGATCAAAAGAAGTTATCTCTAAAAACAAATTCAGTGCTATCCACAACTAAGTAACATTTGACACTTAAAAAATATTTGATCAGTGTTTTGGCTTCCAGAACTGCTTTAGGGGCACTGTGATGTGTAAATTAAATTCAAATGAAGGTTAAATATAGTTCTCTGAGAAAGACTGCACAGTTTAAATTACCCAATTATTTGGACAAAATCTGTTCCCCTGTAATTAAATGTATACAAAAGAATGTGTCTTTTTACTAAGTACATTTGGAGAGGAGATGTTTATCAGCAAATGGTAACTTCCTCTGGAAGATTGTAAAAGATACTGTCATCACGCAGAGCTGTGCAGGGAGGAAAGTTAGTTCATGTATTTGTCAGAGCTCAGCTGAGGTTGAATGAAGTGAGACTGAGTATTTTACTGTATGCAGCCTCCAAATCCTGATCCTGCAAGCCTTTTAATACAAACCTTGCTTTAACTTTTTGTCTAGAGTTCATGCCTATGCAGGAAGGGAAGCAGCCGGTGTGCCCAGGCAATGCTCTGGTCATGAAAAGAGCTGATAATTCATCGAGTCTGTGTCTTCTGTGATGCCCAGGACTGGATTTCTTCCTTGCATCCAGCTCAGACCCTCTAACTCTGCAAGTGTTCCCAGGCTGTGGAAGAATGACTTCTGGGGTGAGTTACAGCCCATGTGAGTAAAGGGGTGAGAGTACAGATCACTGAGGTTTATTTAGTCTAATTTTAAATGTGTGAGTGAGGGGATTTTACCATCTATCTGTAGGAGACTCCTCCTGAGCCTAGCAGATGTCACCAGCAGGATATCTTTTGCATGATACTGGGTATGAACTTTCTCTTCACCTTATCCATTCCTCTTTTCTTTTTCATTTGTGTACACCCATCAATATTTACACTCTGTAACATTTCTGTTTCTTTCTCCAGAGCCATTGCTCAGTCCCACAAACTGTAGCTCACTCATTCTATTTTTGGTGTCAGTCCATCTGCCTCCTTTCTGCTTTGGGAGGTCACTCTTCTCGCCCTTTTCATCCTCCCCCTAGTTTGCCAATTCTGTTCAAATCTGTTGTGTATGGCTGACAGACAGAAATGTTAGCCTTGCTTAGGGCTCAGAGCTCTATGCCATCAATTTAATACTGCAGTACAGGTACAATACACTTGGATTGTTCAATTACTGCTCATGAACCAAAATCTCACTCTCCAAAGGGCTGGAAATTAAGTCTGCACAGTATGCCTAAGCTTTACAATGCCATTCCCTATAGTAAAGATATGATATGAAATAGGGCCCTGGAAAAGAAAATAATAAGCAAGCTCATATTACTTAAAATTCTGAATTTTCCAATATATACCTGGAATTATGCAAATTTTCTGTGGTTTCCCAGGTTGGAAGAGTAGCATCGCTCTGCATATCTGGTCCCCAGCTGTAATATCTGTCATAATTATATTAGGGGAGGAATTGCATGCTCATTAGGAAAAGCACACTGGTGCACAAAACTTTTGTCTGGGGGGCCCAGAGCATCTGAAATACATGCAGGACGAATGTTTGGATTTCACATATGATAAGAGATTTTTCAGTGAGTGGGAAATTAAAGGCAGCTCAAGGAACTTTCCTACAAGTCATTGTACAATCCCCTCTTTTCATTCAAATTCTTTCTGCAGAACATGAGCTTACTTAAATAAAGAGAAGGAGAGGAAAAAAAGGATTTATTGCTAATAGTCATAAAAGGAAACCATAAATCTACCAGAGCCCTGTAGTGAGTCTAATAGTGAATAAGAACAAATGCAATCAATATGAATGTATTCATTTATTCTCTCTCAGCCACAATCAATATGCATGGTATCTCAGTGTTGAATAGGAAGGCACAGCTTTTGCCCCAGTGAGTTTAAAATAATTCAACAAAACTCCTGCTGAGTTTTGATTGAATAATAAGTTTGGCTCTAGCTAGAGAAAAAATGTGCAGACAGGCAATATGCTGGCAGGGAGCAAAACTGGGAGCCAACATTTCTGGGAAGGGGATGGGTTCAGGAAGGCACAGGAAGAACAGAGAGGTAAGGGGTGACTTTGAGCAAGAAAGACAGAAATGCTGCAGTTATTTCACTGGGTAGTGGAAAAGGTCCCTTTTGAAGAACAGAAGGGAAGCTGGCCCCAACCTTGGTGCAGCATATTCCCATTATTCATTTACTGTGTCACTCTTAATTGTCTCCATAGCTCCTGTCCCACAGCTACATGTGCCCAGAGGGCATGAGACAGCACCACCAGAGCTGCCAAAGCAGAGAAGGTGGAGACAGAGACCCCATGGAAATCTGGAAGTGGACTGGCTGCCAGCCTCACACCCCAGGCAAACATCTTTTGACAGAGGAGGCACAGACACGGCAGAGGAGGCCTCCACTTTGCTTCCCACCACTAAGGCTGCTGAGCAAGCAGCCTGTTGCATTCTCCTCTGACTTTAATTTGCAAATAGCCTTAAAGCATTGCAGAAGACAGCATGGGGATTTCTTTTTAATGACAGTGACAAAGGTTGGGCTGTCTGTGTAAAGCCTGCGATGTAATCACTGCACAACCAAAGAGTACACAAGGTGTCATGTAGGAACAAAGAAGTCACTCTGAGCAGAGGGAATGAAAGCAGAGAGAAGCATTCGTATTCACTGAACAAAGCCTTTGCACCGTCATTTCTGGACATTGAGCTTATCTGGGCAGAATTAAAAATCCAAACAAATAAATAGAACTATTCCATGTGCTCTCGAATTTACCTCCCAGAGCAGTGGCTGTCTTCTTTAATGACCCAAAAAGACAGCCTGAAAAGAGTTCAAAGAGCAATTATGTGTCTAGTTTACACTGAAACTCAGGGGTGCTGGCTATTTAGCTACTCTCTGTGTTGAAGGCCCAGAAACCAGCATGCCAGACAATGCTTCTCCATGGCCTCTCTCTTTTCCTGGGGACAACATGAAAAATGCCTCTTGATAAGCTTTCCAGAGCTAATCACCATACACTACTTACCTGTTCACTTTCCAGGCTGGTGATTTTACAGTTATTATGCTGTGTCCTGTCATACCTTCATTTTGTTAGACTCCTAATGAGAAGACCTAATTCCTTCCCTGGCTATTTGGGAGGCTTGGCCAGTGGTGCTGTGTAAATGAAGATGGTTATTACTATGATCTTGATTATGTTTCATTAGTAATAAATGAACTCTGGCCATGTATGGCATATATATGGGAAATGAGAGAAAATACCTACATAAAATGGAGGTTAAAGAAACTGGTGCATTTCATCGAATGAGGGAGAGATTTGCAAGTGAAACAGAACATGGTGAACTTGGCAAAAATATCCCTACTATGACTCACTCTAATTTAAAAATTATTTAATTATGCTATGCATTTTAGCTCAAGGAACCCTGTCTTCCTGCAAGCATGCAGGCAAGGTCATGAGTTCCTCACAGAAGTACTCGGAGGAAGGGAAGGATGAGCACATAGATTGGGTGATTCATGTTCCAATGAGAACTCCACTCCCCTGAGTGAGAGAAGGGTTCAAGGAGAGAACTCCTTTCCTGTGCCAGAGAGGCCAATGACTAAGGAAGCAAGTAAAAGACCAGGCAAGTTAAGGATGCTGTTTTCCTACTGAAACCTCACAGTTTTTGGCAGTCAGTAGGTTTTTCGTTCCCTGAAGAGGCCCAAATGGCACCTGGACACAATAATGCTGATGATCCCATGAAAAGATCTCTCACCCTTGTGATTATTCGTGAGCTGTGGTATATCAGTGCATCTGGGCCAGATGCAAATGTATGTCAGACAGCAGAGTACAGAGGGAAAGAGTGGTGCAAGTCCCCTGTTAGGTACAGTTAGGTCATGTTTAACTGGTGATAGTGATTCAGTTATCTCCTCACAGGTGATGAGCAGGCCACAACTCTTTAAGACATGACAAAACAAATACTTTCAAACAGCAATCTGCTCACAGCAGCTTGCTTTCAAAGCAAGAGGTGATTCCTTGCAGCTCATGGACCAATACTTAAGCCAGAAAAACCTGTTTATGCCACAGGGAACCCCTTAGCAGCTGCAAGGGGCTGTCTGTAAAGCCCTTCCCAAACAGCAAGCTATGGAAATCAATGCGAACCAAAGATGAATAAAGCCACTATTCCATTCCTTCAAATTTCCAGCACAGTAACAAGATGTGAGTCAGAGAAGTGCTGCTGTGTCCCACTTAAACATGGATGGAGAAACCCAGCAGAACAAGCATGCCAAAACAACCATGTATTGTATCTGTTTATTGTTTTCCATTGTGACATTCATTCAAAACTCTCATCGTGATCCATCTATGCCCCAAAAACCATCTGAATATTTTTCCAGAGAAAACCATTACATTTCTGTAGAAGATACAAACCTGCACATTAACATAAACCTAAAAACCCCCACAAGTGATGTCCTGTACTGGAAGCTAATTTTTGAAAAAATTTGCGATAGGTGCATCCTCCAGCATTCTCGTTTGCTCACAGTCTGTCCATAGGATACCTCAGGTATCTAAGCAGAGACATAGCTCTGCTTAATGTCATCTGCAAGGCCTTGGAGGAAAATCAGGTGAAGTGGAGGAATAGGAAGATAACATTTACAAGGAGTAGCAAGAGCAGCATAGGAATTTTTTTAATTAGTCAGACAAATTAAAACATAGAGAAACCACTGGATATAGTTTCTTCTTATTTTTACAACTGGCTATAGCTTTAACCTTAGTAATTCAGAGCTCATACAATGGCATCTGCACAAACAGCTATAGTTCCCTTGTGTAAAACACACTGGATATAGCAGTGAATTTGCTTGAACTTGCTTTCACAGTCAGCATGGTCTAACAAAGAAAGGGGAAATTATTTCTGCTAAATAATAGAAAGCTTCAGACAGAAAGCAGTGCAAAATGCTCCTTACTCTCCCTTTGTCCAGGCACACGCCTTAAACCTTGCACAATCTAGAGTCTAATTTGGGAGAGGGGACGGTTTGGGACCCATATGGGAGTAGTAATGAAGAGAAATGTTTATTTACTTTGCCTGGCTGTAGAGTAGACCACATGGATTACCTTTTTGTTTACATTTACTCCTCTGTGATTGTTTGTGTTCAAAAAGCCTAATATGCCCTGTACCAAAAGATTGCATGTAATTGGTTTGATGCACATTGACTTGAAATACTGGGAGGCATCCCAGTGTATTAAATTTAATAGTTTCTATATAGGGTAGCACCCAGAAAAAGTCCCCAAAACCCAATAAAGTTGTACATTATAGAATTTCTGTGTTACCTGTATTTTTTTGGTTTTGTTTCTTGGGTTTTTTTTTTCACTTGGGTGTTTGATTTTTTGGTGTTTTTGTTTGGTTTTTTTGTTTGGTTTTGTTTTGGGGGGTTTTTTGGTGTTTTTTTTTTTGTTTTTCACTTTTGGTTTGTGGGAGGTTTTGGGGGTTTTTTGTTTGGTTTTGGTGTTGTTGTTGTTGATGCAGAGAAAAGGTAGAACATTTCTGTACTTGATTAAGACCTTTTAGTAGAGATTTATTGCCAAAGATTGAAATGTGTGTTTGGTATTAACCTCTTAGAACACAGCAAGCAGCTTTTGAAGTTGGTCGCAGACTGGAGAAAAGTTCTTCATCAGGGGACACACCACGCCTGCCTCCTTCCGAGGGGAGGCTGAGGGCAGAGGGGGCAGTGGGAAGGTCACTCTGTTCTGCTTGCCACA